>JAVHNL010000515.1:0-75000 GCA_031216105.1 Dalbergia cultrata
ATTCAAATATATATATATATATATTTGAATATGATAAGGTCACCTGCAATCTTCGCTCCGGAGCGTAGTTAATCAATAACCATCGACGTACAGAAAGGACCGTAATGGGTATAGCCGTATAGAGTGCGGTGTAAACCGAAAACAAAAGGGGAAAAGGAGCGAAAGTGATGTTGGGGCAAAAATGGAATACGGTGTGGGTCGAGGATACAATTGTCAATTCCCGGGAGGACAACCACAGCTGTTACTTGAAACTCTGCCCCTCTTCCATTCCGTTAATATTAATATTTCACTTCTAATTTTAAATTGGCGACCAATAAAGATAAACAAAATAAGGATATAAGATTATAAATTTCACCCAAGTAATTGATACAATTATTATGTTTCGGAACCGTGCAGTGCATATCAGTGGTGGAAAACGCAAACGCTACGCTGGAAAGAGAAAAAAAAAAGGGGTCACTCTCTATCTCTATCTGCCTGCCTGCGCTCTCTCCCTCCAGTCCGTGCACTGCAACCTCATCACCACCATCCCCTTTAATTTGGGTTCCTCCTTGCAGACAAACACAGATGAGGAAGAGGCATTGGAGATAGAGGGAAGAAAAAGAAGCAAAGATAAAAGAAAGAAGAAAAGGGGTTTAACAGAAAGAGAGAGAGAGGGTAGAGGGTGCGCGCACTTTAGCACCATGCCTTTCCCAATGGGATTCCTCTCCCTCCTCCTTCTTCCTCCAATTCGCTTCTTCGTCCCTACGGCATCCTTACTTTGATTCACACTCATACACGACCCTTCTTTTATTCTCCCTAATCCCAAAATCAAATAGTGTGGAACCCTAGTGTAGTCCAAAATCCCCATTCCCCCACGGTTTGGTAGAGGAGGAGGGGGCTTAAGAAGAAGAAGAAGATGTTGTGGGTGATGAGATTTTCGGGGTTCTTCTCTGCCGCAATGTTCATGATCATCCTCTCCCCTTCCCTCCAGTCCTTCCACCCCGCCGAGGCCATCCGATCCTCCTATCTTGACAGTCACCTCCGCCATCCCCTCCACCACAACCGTTTCTCCTTCCGCAAAGCCTCCGCATTCCGCAATGCTGACCAATGCCGTTCCAATCAGACCACAATCTCATCCCAAACCGGCGTCTGCGACCCTTCCCTGGTCCACGTCGCCATAACCCTCGACGTGGAGTATCTCCGCGGATCAATCGCCGCCGTCCACTCCATCCTCCAGCACTCCCTCTGCCCAGAGAGCATCTTCTTCCACTTCCTCGTCTCAGAAACGAATCTCGAGTCCCTCGTCGAATCCACCTTCCCCAAGTTGAAGTTCAAGGTCTATTACTTCGATCCGAACGTCGTGAGGAACCTGATCTCAACCTCCGTGAGGCAAGCCCTAGAACAGCCCCTCAATTACGCGAGAAATTACCTCCCTGACCTCCTGGAGAGTTGCGTCCGCAGGGTCATATACCTAGATTCCGATCTGGTTGTCGTCGACGATATCTCCAAGCTGTGGAGCACGAGCCTTGGGTCCCGAACGATCGGGGCGCCGGAATACTGCCACGCGAACTTCAGCAAGTATTTCACGGCGGGGTTCTGGTCGGACCAGCGGTTCGCTGGGACGTTCACGGGGCGGAGGCCGTGCTACTTCAACTCAGGGGTGATGGTGATGGATCTGGTTAAGTGGAGGAAGGGAGGGTACACGAAGAGGATAGAGAAGTGGATGGAAGTGCAGAAGAGTGATCGGATCTACGAGCTGGGCTCCTTGCCGCCGTTCCTTCTGGTGTTCGCGGGACACGTGGCGCCCATCGAGCACCGATGGAACCAGCACGGTTTGGGTGGCGATAATGTTAGAGGGAGCTGTCGGGACCTGCACCCTGGTCCGGTTAGCTTGCTGCATTGGTCTGGTAGCGGCAAGCCCTGGGTTCGCCTTGACTCCAAGCGGCCTTGCCCACTCGATGCTCTCTGGGCCCCCTTTGACTTGTACGGACACGCTCACTGATGATGATGAACATTCATAGCAGCAAAGGGGGTACTAGTCGCCGGTAAATTCCACCACTGTTTTTGTCACCTTCTTCCCTCTGTTCATTTCATTTCATTATTATCATTTTGGGTTATTGGTTTATTTTTCCCTCTTATATTTTACTTACTGTGATCAGATCAGTATTCAGTATTCAGATATCCATTCTTAGTAGATTTTCCTAAATTTGACTCTCTTAACTCAGGCGATTTGTTTGTCACTTTGTATCCTACTTTTATTTTTATTCTATTTTGCGGTTCCTGCTTTGGAAATAAACTCATGAAAGGGGAAAAGCAAAAAATAAAAAAATAAAAAAGCAGGTGGATTTTCTGATTTCTTGTTGTTGTAGTTAGAGTTTTTATTTTTATTTTTATCGCGGTGCTATTTTTAGGTTTGAGCCATGGACTCGATTGAGCTTAAGCTGCCGCTCTGCTAAACAGCGTTCAGATTGGAGAACCTAATGCGCTTTTAATATTCCGGTTAAATTAAATTTAAATTTAAATTACTACTAGTACGCAAGTGTCGGTCAATAACTAATTTTTAATGTGATTTATTAGGGTTCTGGTTGTTTTCTGTCTCGGTGGTTGTTTGCTTGTCGAGAATTTGTTCATAGTCTGAATGACTTTTATTGCATTCCCATTTCTCAACCTAAGTGTTGACTGACCTGTGGACTTTTATAGTAAACCGTAGTTAGTGTGATTTTAGGGTGCTTAGCTAGCCGTTGTCCTTGTGCCAAGTTTGGTTTTTTATCCTGTTCAATGATGTTGCCGAGAAGAGTAGGAGTTGCTGGCGGGTTGCTTGAGACGATTGCTTAGTCTTCCACGACTACAGAGATAGTCCAAAATGAACCGATGGGAAGGGTTGCGTTCAAGTAAGCTAACGTGTATATATGGGATGGGGGTCATGTCATGAGTCATCCCATGTTGCCGGCAGCTGTAGCCAAATCAGGCGTGAGAACAATTCAATGAGTCTGTGGGAACCATATGCTTCGGTGGCAGCGGCGGAGCATATTTCTGTTGTGAGATAGGAATAGAATAGAATAGGTAGATATCTTCCGCGCTCTGCATTCGTTGCGTCTCACTCTCATTTTGTCCTTTTGCACCGCATGCATAGCTGGCAAAATTCTGAGTGTTCTGTTTTTCTTTAACTCTTCCCACCACCATTGGATTTATGCTACTTCATTTTTCCCCGTCCCACACGATTAAATGAAGGTGAAACTCGTGTCCCATTCCTGAATCCTGAAACTGTTGGCGTTGGATACTTTAATTTAAAACAAAAATGAATTTGAAGATTGTGATGGCTAGCTAGCTAGGACATGGAGTGGAACAAATCAAGTTAAATGGTTCTACTTCTACAGGGATGAGGGGTCCTGATGTCATTGTTGAATTTAAGTGTTTTCTCAATGAGGTGTTTTGGGGATACCCTTGGTGTCACACGTGGCCAGCTATTTGGAGTCTTTTTATGCAGCATACTTGTGCCGTTATTTTATACCGTTTCCTTTCCTTCGGGCACAGTTTCTATTCGAAACGTATGATTGTGAATACAGCAGAGTAGTAGCCATCGCGCAAAATACATGTGATCGGTGAGGGTGAAAAATTTACTGCATTTTCAAAGCATACATCACACAACTTGACAAGGACTTCAAATGACATTAGAAATTCTCTATTACGGAAAATTACAAGCGGTGAGGGGGCATCTCGAAGTGTCTTTTGCCTTAAATTATCTAGTATAAAGTACTTTATGACCAATGTTCTAAATTTATGCCTAAGTATGTAACGTCTTTGGCTTTCAGCCTTGCTAAGGTGTCGTCGTTATGTGACGCTTAGGTAGTGGATTATGGAATAAAAGTCTTGGGTCGCCTTTAGGAAATATACTAGTTAATAAAGGATTAGGACGTGGTAACGAATACTTGTGCCAACGCTACGGCAAATGGTGAAATATCAATTTTTTGACACTGACATGTTTTTGTTGATATATTTCTTATCTATTTTTTGGGTGCATCTAGAATATGGATATAGACATTAGAGGTGGACATTAGATGAGGCCAAACACTATGCAGCTGGCAGCGCTGGCCATCGGATTGTAGCTGTTCAGCCCCTTGATTGAGACTATCGAACTTGCGGGTCTAATCACTAATTTACTTAATTTAATTTCAAGATTATTTTACTTTAATTATGACTCTTATAATTTTGCAGCGGCTTCATCTGCATGAAACAAAATAATACAATCCTCCTTAAAGAAAAAGTGGTGTTTAGATTCACCCAACACCAATTCACCGAACAAAGTTGTTTTTCACCAAATTTTCTGTGGGCAAAGTTAGTTCATTCATGTGGATGGAACTGGCATCTGATTCTCTCTCTCTCTCTCTCTTAGATTTTTTTTTCAATTTCTAAAATTAATATACAGATCTTTTTATGGATATCTTGTCAACGAGTTAAAGGCAAACAAAATAGCACATTACGTAGAAGCAGCTAATGATCTTCACTCTGGGTGGAAGATGATGCATGAGATTAAGCGCGATAATTTTGATCAATTGAGTCTTACCGTAGGACAATGTGTACTGGGCAAAATAACACAATTTCGGTCCTTGAAGTGTAGATTTTGCCGCTTTCAGTGACAAATACGTCTTTGTCTTTTGTGTCAACAAGACTACATCAATCATTGTATACAAAGCATAGAATGAAAAAAAAATTAATGCACATTCAAATCACAATTTGATAAGCTGTCGGTGGAATCCTGTTGTTACGCGAGCTGGCTTATCTTGAGAAATATAAAATAATTAAAATTCAGCGATCATTATAATGACTTTTAAATCAATATCTTCATATTTTTTTGAGGTGCTGCAAGCCTGCAACCAATTTCTTGATGAAGATGTTTAACAAACTACTTACCCGCTAGTGTAAGAGAATTAAAATCATATTAAGTAAGTTGGTAAAAAATTGGTGATCTTTTCTGCTTGCGATTACTAATTAGCATTATATTTTTTTGCTACCTCAATCAATGACATGGGCATTCAGCAGTTGGAGTTACAGCAGTGATGACTTGGAGGTTGGTTACAAAACTACAGTCTTTACTATTCTCTGTAAGAAGTAAAAAAGAAAGAATGATCATAGATAGAGCTTAGATTACTTCCCTTTTGGAAGCTCACAGAGATTAAGATCATATAGAGGTTTTGGGGTCCTGAGTCTGGCACGTTGAACAGTAATTCTAGCACAGAGAAAAGAAGCAAGCACGCAAGTATCCGAAAAAGAGAACGACTTTGGAACCTTTACAGCTAGAAACCAGTGGATGAGTTAATAGGGAGGGGCAGGGGACCATAAACGCTCCTTGGTCCACCAAGTTGCTCCATCTATATTTTCTGGCATCTTCGGATGTCCTACATTGCAAAGTCCAAAGTTCCCGAATCCCTCTCTAGAGACTTGAGCTCAAGCTTCTCTCACGTGAAGCACACCTGTTTTGCATTGAAGAAGATGTTAACGTGAACTCGAATAGATTTGATTTGAAGGGCCATAAGAAAGGGCACCCTCCATTGAAAACTGCAAAAATTGTTTGATCGATATTTATGACAAGCATGCAAAACTCTTCTTAATGGTTGGCCAGAAGCAATTAATGCAGCGAGCCTCTCCTTTGTCTTTTAGTTTCTTGTTTATTTCATGCTGTGTTCGGTTGAAACTTTACCACCCGAGGTTATGCTATCAAAGTATCAATCGTTTTCTGAGTTCTAGAGTAACAAAAATGAAGGGAAGGAAGTTCATGCTCAAAAGCTGGGCCGAGAGGGACACATGGATGCCCTTTGTCAGTCCCATTTACATCACATGGTTCTCCCCTTCACACGACCATGACAGGTGGACCATATAAAAAAAAATCTGGACTAAATATCAAAACAAGTCCTTCAAATTTATATTAGAAACAAGTTAATCTCTCCAAATTTAAAAATTTTAAAATGATGGTTAACATTTCAAAAAGAAAGGATAAATTGATCTTCTGTATAGTTTTGTGTGTATAAAAGGACTAATTTATTTCTGTTTAATCGTGTGAAATTGTAAAAAGAATTAATTTATTTATTTTTTAAATATGAAAGATTAATTTAAAATTTTTAAAATTTAGAAGACTAATTTAATTCCTAATGCAATAGCAAGGAATTTAGTAAAAAATCTGTGTTTTTTCCAAAATGGATCCGTCACGTTCATTTCCTGTGACTATAATTTGTAAGCGCCATGTTAACTTGGTCGTCCATGTGTTCTGAAACATGGTCCTTGAATTTTAAGTTTTTAACTACTAAATTCTTAGAACAGACGTTGCTTCATCTTTCAATTCTCACATCAAGCCACTAATCGCTCTCTCTCCTTCCAACATTTTCTCTCTCTCTCTCTCTAGCAACCAAAAGAGATACAGCCACTCCAACACATGGAACAACATTAACCATGAGAGACCATCGTCCCTCTAGAAAAAATTTACACTACTGTTTGGTGTTAAGATCCTCTACGCATTTGAATACCCCCTGCACAATTTGAATTTTTAGTGTGAAATAATTTATCAAAGTTACAAAATTTGCACGGTTTTGTTGATTTTCTTTTTGCTTGCTGTTCAGATTATTTGTGGTGGTTTGCTGGGAGGTCCACGATAGTGGTGGGCACGGGTTGTTATGCTAGGTGGCAATCCGGCACATTGCACCATTACTGTGGTCGGCTTCAGTACTGTCATCGACATAGGTCAGAAGGTGGTGCTGGTAGGAGGTTGAAAGGGAAAGAAAATGGAGATGGGTAGATTGGTATTTGAACGATTATCATTATTAAATTTGCAAACTATTATTTTTTTTTATAATTTTATATAATAATTAAAACTTTATATCTGAATCATTTCAATTGAATCTAATAGTAGAGAATGTTGAATCATGTGGTGATGGTTCAGAACATATGTCTGATCACCTTAAAATGACCTTGTAGACAATTATAAATGGTACTCTAACCTTTGGGCAAGAGACAAAAGTTTATCCCATGTGAGTGTGTATCAAATAACAGAGACAAGCGCATTTTTAAGTCATATTCGTGATTTATACTCAAGTCACAATAACATACAACATTGATAGTTGCCTAGCCTACAGAGTTGTACATGATATTGCTCGTACAATGTAGTAATCAATATTATTTATCTCAATAATTTGAGGCATTAAACCTGAATTAACCAATAACTGCAGCATGAAGTTTGCAACTTCAATATTTTTTCTAATGGAGACTGGTCAACACAATCAGAAGAGAAGAAACTAAGATATACTCATATTTTAGTACAACATATACTAAAAAGCCTACAGATATGATGAGTTGGCACTATCGCAAGATGAAGTAGAGGAACTTCATCTCCATCAAACTAAGGGAACTGGAAATTCATGTAATCTTGTTGTACCCCTGAAGGAGGGCTTATGTACACCCAAAGCAAAGAGATAATAATTGAGAGCAATCCAGACCAGACATAGATAATGGTTGGGACCCTCCCTCTCCTTCCCATCAGCCCCTTTGCAAAGGGGTAAAGATGGCACAGAACCCAGAAACTGAAGAACACCCCTCCTACTAGTTTGCTCCATTGTGGAAATGGACTGTAGATAGTCCTGGCCACTCCCACAGCAATAGCAATCATGTTCACCATCATAATTGTAATTGGAGGGATCATTAGAAAGCTCCACTTTACCACATAAAGATCTGCAAACTCATCATCTCCTTCTTCTGGGGTGGCAGACTTTGAAGTCAGGGTGAATGAGATGTCTACTCCAGCTATGACCTTCAACAATCCTTGTAACACAGCAGCAGGGTGGGCACTTGTTCCACCAATCAACCAGAACTGTTCATTTCGCCACCAATCATGTAGAGTGATTCCTGACCACTTGATCTCAAGCAGTGCAAGCAAGCACAATGTGATTGTGATGCCAAGCAAGAACACTAGAAAAGTTGCACTCAGGGACTGGACAATAAACTTTCCTGAAAATAGGGAAATTGCTGGCAGGAAGCAATAGACAATCAGAAACATTGAAGTGAAAGGGTACATTCCCACATTGAAGTATGCCACCCTTTGCAAGAACTTCATTCTAGGACTTGCCAATAGCGCATTGTTCCTTGAGAAGAAGATCTCAACAGATCCTGTTGCCCACCTAAGCACTTGGTGGAGCCTGTCTGTTAAATTGATTGGAGCTGATCCTCTAAAAGCATCCCTCTTGGTCACACAATACACTGATCTCCACCCTCTATTGTGCATTCTGTAACCAGTTACCACATCTTCTGTAACAGAACCATATATCCACCCAACTCGTTTTCCCCACTCAGTTCTATCCTCATAGAAGCAAGATATGACACTAATTGCCTCTGCAACAGTAGCAGCATCCAATGGCTCACGAGGCACAGCGAGAGAGCCTGCTGGCCTTCCATGTGTTCCCTTTCCTTGCAAATCTTGAAGCAACCTTCCCTGGTATTCTGCTATTGGGATGGATGCAGCCAGAGAAGTAGAGTTCCCAAACCTCTTGGGAAGAAGCAAGGACTCAATATCAGCATCATCATCGTGATGATCACCATTGATTGGCACAGCAACTTCATCTTCTTCCTTTTTGGACTTCTTAGGCTTTCTCAGAAACAGCTTGATTTTCTTCCTGCCAAACCAACCATGATGTTCTGTAGCTCTAGGAGGACTAAACCCATAGAGAGCTGTTCTTCTGAATATGCAGCCAGTTCCCACATACATTGGACCTTGTAAGCCATCAAGGGCTCTCATGCTCACATCGAAGAACACAGTGTTGTGGTTTGCATATCGGTCGCTGGGGTCAATGCCTTCAAACCTTTGAGGGAATTGAACATAGCATATTCTATCACCACCCCTGTCAAGCATAAAACACATACCTTCCCTGAGAGCCAAGGAGTTGTAGATGTAGTGATCACAGTCAAGATTCAGAATGAATGGCCCATTGGACATGATGGCACTGGTGCGAACAAGAGCATTCATGGCTCCTGCCTTCTTGTTGTGATCATATCCAGGCCTCTTCTCTCGAGACACATAGACAAGCATAGGCAACCTAATGTCAACATCTGTTGTGTCAATCAAGTTCTCCGCATCTGCTTCTGCACCAAATTCTGGTTCTGCATTTGGTGGAGCTAACATTGCCTGCAGAATTTAATGCTATATGATTCACACACTGTATAACTTACACCATATGTAGAACGCTATGATATTGATTCAACCCATACAACACTATATATGTAAAATTTCAGGTATTGGAAATGTAGAACACTATGACTAAAACCTTAACAACACTAGAACTACGCTATATGTACAATACTATACAATTCCAAGTATTGGACATTCAAACCTACAACACTAAATATACATACATGATTCTAACTACACTATATATGTACAATACTCTAACAACAGTACTATAAAAAATGTTATTACAACCCTACAGATACACAACTATATGTACAACATTTTATATGTCCAATACTAAGTATTGCATTATTTGCATAGTAAAGAATTACCTGAATTATACCGGCATGATCCCCTCTTGAGTGATCTTGTTCTGCTGAAGCCCAAGTTCCTGGCCAATGAGAACCATCGGACATCCATGTTGCCTTAGGAACCTTAATGGGTTCAGAAACATTGCCACCTGCTTCCATATGTTTCTTCTTGGCTCGTAACTCCTCATGAGCATTGTAAGCATCAGATCTTCTCCTTATGGATTCAGGCAATGAATTTATTCTCACTTTGAATTCATCATACTCTCTCTTCACCCTTCGCCTCTCCCTCACAAAGTCCAAACGAACCTTGTTCTTGAGAAAATCACGCTTCTGCCCAAAATAAGCTTCAGGATTTCTAGGCTCTATCTGGTGCTTTCTACAGAAAGGAACCCAAATTCTTGCAAAGCTAGCAGTCTCAGCAAGAGCCTCAAATGTCAATAGAGCTCCACCATCATCAGACAAGTAACAAGCAACCTTTTCCACTGGATAATCGACGGCTAGGATAGAGAGAATGGTGTTTGCGGTGACAAGAGGAGGCTCCTTTTCCGGGTCTGCCGTGGAAACAAAAACATCAATTCCTGGGAGATCAGGCCTTCCTTTTGGATTACGAAGGTTTGGGCACTCAAATCGCTCTTTCAGGACAGAGAGATCAGTGACTCTGTTCACAGGGCAGAGCTTAGGTAGCTGATCAAGAAGCCACGAAAATGCAAACCATAGCTCACAAGTTACGGACATTCCCCACAACCACATCGCTTCACGATTCGGGTGTCTAATCCTCCATGTAAGGAACAACCCAAGGGCAACAAGACGAACCAGAATAAGCAACCTGAAAACAATTGAATGAATAGTTGCATTAGCATTCATTCATACCCTCTTATTGAATATGATGAAAAAGACAAGTAAGTTGTTATTGATCATTGTGTCTGGTATTTACACAAGAGGTATAACTAACTCTGTTAAGTAACTAACTCTATTTAATGATGACTAACTCTAACGGTTACTTTATGTTCCCTAACACTGCCCCTGAAGATGGCATCTGATGCTCATCTTGGATAACAAATTCTGAAACTGAGATAAAGGTAAAGCCATAGTCAAGATATCTGCAATTTGATGTTGTGTCTAAGAAGTAAAAACCAAAAATAACTTGTAGGAGAAACAACCAAAAATACAATGAAAACAAAAGTAAAAAATCAAGCTCCAAACTCACCTATATGGACTGAGAATGGCAGCTGAAACTCCAACTTTTCGGGTCAAGGGTCTTCTAGCTTTCTCCCCAAAATCCGGAGGGTGTTCAAATCCATTAGCACCGGATCCAGCTCCGTACCCATCTTTAGGCCACACAGCATTTCCATAGCCATAGGTTCCCTTTGTTTCGAAGAGCCAGCGAGTGTGATCAAAATCAGGAGGAAGGTTCTGTGCCTTAAACGATTTCACAACAGAGAGCCTCTTATCCAACTTGAACTCAGCCATGGAAGGCAAGGGCAAGGCCTGGTCTTCAGCCTCTGAAACCCGCTCATCATCATCATCATCATCATCCTCCTCTTCCTCATCATCACTCACATACTTGTAAGGCTCTTTGCAACCAGGGCACTTACCCCCTCCTCCATTCCCACCACACTCCAAGTAACAATCTCTGCATATCTTGAACCCGCACTCGCAAGGACCATCACCAACACTGGACCTCCCTCGAATCGCTTCCTCATCACACCCTTTCATCCCACAGGTCATTCCAGATTTCTGCTGCTCCTCGCGTTCCATGGAACACTCAATGACATGCCCTCTGGTCACAGAGTTGAAGCCTCCAGTGAAAATCGTTCCAGAGATGTAATTTGTTTCGGGTTTCCCAACGTTCTTGGTATCTTCAGGTAGGCTTGTCTGTGAAATTGACAATTGCTGGCGGTCAGGGGTGGGAGGAATGTGAACAGTGTATGACACATATTCTGAGTTGAATTCTTCTTCTATGCCGCCACCATCTTCTTTGGACATGGAGGAGCAATAGTTGTTGCTGCCTCCTCCTGATAACCTTCTTCCGCCGTGACCGCCACCGGAACCTCTCCTTGACCTGAGAGGGGAATTGGGGTTGTTGGAGACAGAAGTGCGTGGCACTGGACTGGTTAGCCCCATGCTTCTGCTTCCACTTCCTTTGCCTCCAGAAGAGACCGTTATGGTCACTGGGGAGGAAGAGGAAGGAGATGAGATTGTTTTCACCATGTTGTTTGGATCCCAGAGAAAAAGATTTTGAACTATAAACTAGAAATAGAAAGTGAAAGAGAATAGGGGCTATTAAGGTGTAGAGAAGGTAAAAAAAAGGAAAAGGAAAGAACGCTCAATGGTCCATGAGGTGAATTGTGAAGCGAAGTGAAGGAACCAGAAATAGAATGTTGGAAGTGAAGTGAAGTGTGAAAGTGAATAGGAAGAGGAACAAGCAGTAGTAGTAGAAGAAGCAAAAGTAGGTTGTAAGAATTGGGCAACGGTCGAATTTGAATTTTGAAGGGGAAAAGGTTAGCTTTGGGATTTAAATGCAACGGTCAACAGATCTGGGCCGCTGATCTTATTGGATCTCCAAGATGCTTTCGGTTTCGCTTTCTATTATATTTTCTATTTTCTAATATAAAATCCTGGTGGTGTTGACCAATGACGCTAGTTTATCATTGTTGTAATTACATTTTATATTTTTAGATGGAGTGTATCAAACAGGAATAATAACTAAATATAGGGGAAGAGAAACAAATTTTAACCATTAAATTGTTAATTATAAATGGGTATGTCTAGACTCCAATCATATCTCCTCTAATCTTTTGATAACTGATTTTGATGTCTGTTAGTTGAATTGAAATATTTATTCAAGTCTGCACATTTTTTTTCGTTAAATTTCTTTTCAAATTCGATGGATTCAAGAGTTAAATTTTTTTTTTTTCATTCCTCCAAATTTTAATGAACTTTTTCTAAGTCCAACCTCATGCATCCACGTTGAAAAAGAGTTCCATCCTACCACTATTCAATTTTCTTTCTTCAGCATAGTCTCTTGGCATTGCTTGAGAGGCACGCAACACCAGTTCTTATCAAGTGCATGTTCGGTAAATTTATGCACAAAAATATTATTTCAACTCCTAAAAATTTGGATATTTATTTAATCATTGATTGTGATAATAACCTTAACTTTCTTCGTTTATTTACCACATTCAAAAGTAATAAAGTGTGCGTTCAATAATAATAGATTGGAACATCTATTTTTAAGTGTTAGAATAGTTATACTCATTTATGTGTAAAGCAACATGACATTGAAATGAAATTCATGCCATATATCATTCTAAAAATAAAATTTTGACAAAACTTTTCACAGTCTAACATTTTCCTTTGTTAAATCAGGTCGAGCAAAGAACATCGAAACTTCTAAGGCCAATGTAATATAAGTATATTCATTTGCTATGTTACAATTATATTGTTTAAACACTGAAAGTTCCTATTTTTTTTTTTTTCCTATATAATTATACAACACAACGTAGCATAAGGAGTTCACTTTTCAGCCTAAAATTCTATCTTGCTGGCTTGTTCGATTGAGGTACTTGGAGGAAAAACAAAAAAAATGAGCATTTATAGACACCAATCGTTATCGTCGTAGATTTGTGAAGCCATTTTGGCTAACATGGACTATTCTATCGGAACAATTGAAGGCTGTCTGCACAAAATTCACATGATTGGCCTAGCTGATCGATCGAACTCAAATGAAAGAACGATATTTTTAAGAGCAAATCTTTAAAATGGTCCCTGTAAGGGGCAAAAAAAAAAAAAAAACCATCCCTAAAAAGTGAAAATCCCGCTATAATTTCCAAGAATTAAAATATGAGTTTAATATTGATAAACTAATAATGAGAAACTTTTTTACATAATCATTTAATCAAATCATCTCATTTGAATAACTTTTCAAATAATATATATGAGATTCAACTATTTTTAATGATGTGATAATATATAATTAAATAACATTATAAAAAAGTTTTACACTATAAATGCATAAAAGTTAAACTTCTAAAATATAGGTTCAACCATTTTATGAACAAATAATTTCTTATAAAAAAATGTTTCCTATCTACATATTAGCCCTTATAAAATGACTAATTTGATCTCTTTTTAAAATTCTCAAAAACCATATTGGGGGTTTTCATCATTTGAAGATGAATTTGTTTGGTGATATTTTTGTTAAGCATTACCCTATTTTCCATAATTTGCTTTATGACATGATTTCCTTCATACAATTTACGCAAAATATACTATGTGGCACTATTTTTCCCTATAAAATTATGAAACTAATTTAAAAAAAATAAAAAAAACTAATCTAAACTATTTTTTCTACTTTGAAATGTTTAAAATTATTTAATCAGTTTTCAGTATTTATGTAATTTAGATTACATCAGAAGAGCCCTAGTTTTCATATTCAACTTCAACGGTCCGATTAGCTAGGCTATGATAACCTTATCTTTCTTTCGCATTCTTTGGGAACAAAGGGGGAGAGTGGTTGTTAATTTTGTTTGATCGAGATATTGACTTGACATATAACGTGTGTTTCAATTTGAACCAAACAGTGACTTCATAAATTCAGTTGCTTTTAGATTTTGAATTCCTTATTGACAGACACTCACGAGAGTAGAGCTGGCTTAATTATTTTGCCCTCTTTAATTTTCCCGTTAAGGAAAACGGGCCTAGGCCCAAGAAGCCCTCCTTAATTTCACTGAAACAAACATCAAACATCTTAGACCAACAAAAATCGGACAAAAAAAGACAAAAGAGAAAAACAAATCCATTCATGTTATTGTCCCTCATTAAAGTTGGGCTTACCTTCTTCTTAGCAACAACATTTATATTCGTGACAAAAACATAAAAAATATCTGACCCTGAAAAAGCATCAAGCATGTAACGTCCTGTGACCCCTTCGATCCAAAAGAAGAAAAAGTCCTAAGCACCCCACCAAACACGAATCCTTAAGCAATCCATTGAAAATTTAAACTAGCGGGGATTTTTTTTATATTTTTCATCTGTAGTATCTACATTATTATTATGCAAAGAGGTTGAGACATTTTAACCATTCTTTCTTTGGTCACATTTTTTTCAGAGAAATCCGCTTAATTTTTCAAATAAAGAACATTTCATGCATTAATAACTTATAACAATAGAATCTAAATAAAGTAACTTTAGTTTCAATATATTATTAGTATAATTTATTTTATACAAATTTTTGCACATATATAAATATATACGAGTAGTTGAGTATGGGAAGTATACATACAATAGGTTTAAATTTCATTATCATTGGTGTACTAGAAAAAATACAATACTTTTATAAAATACTTTGTACTGATAATATTTCATAATTAGTTTTATAAAAGTAGTAAATGGACACTTTTCACGCTAAAAATACGAATTTGTTTGTAGTGAATATTTTTTCCAATGGGCATACCCCGATTAAATAGATGGTATATCCAAATTTTTTTGACATTGAAAATGTGAATATTGTCGTGAAAAAAATAGCAGAAAAAAATAGATCATATTAAATCAAGATAAAAATAACAATATTCACGTTCCAGTAATATTTTATAACAAATTTATTATCCTTTTATCTTCTTTTTTTTTTGGCGGTTTAAACGAGAATATCTATGATTCTATGTGGAGAGAGAACATGAAAGTGAGGCACAGGCGGAGCATCCTTCGTCCAGTACGCCAAGTGTTACATGTTAGTTGGATTTGGGCTATGTTCAAAAAGAGTTGTTGCTTACTGTCGTATTTAACGAGGCCTGTAGAAAAGCTGGCCCAATTGATTGGTTCCATACTGGATACTAGAATATCTTGGTCTCAACCGTGTGGTGTGACATAGAGCAAGGGGATTGTATTCACTTAACCATTTTATTCTGGATTCGATTTTTGGAGGGATGAAAATAGAGCATCATCTGTGGTCATAATCTCTCTCATTTCGAAACCACAGTATTTGAATCTGGATTAATCGGTCTTCTGGACCAAAACCGGGTGAGAGACAACAAAAAAAAAAAAAGAAAAGAGAAGAATATCTTGGTCTCGGAGGGCGTTTTGGTAAATTCAAAGTAACTAGAATTCGTGTTGATTAAGCATCGACACCGCAGGAACGACCGCGCACAGCACAGGAGACAATCCCAAACCGAAAGCCCTCGGTACTTTCCTCCTCCTTTTTGTGCTTGCTTGCTGCACCGCTATATATACACACACATACCTCACGTCAACAAACGGAACAAGAACAAAACAGTTCCTACCTCCTTGAACGACATCGAAACTCCCTCTCTGCTCTGCTTACTGTTACCGATCACTACTTTCCTAGTAGGTAGAATTCAATGGACGGCGACACTATGAGCTTTGGCTTCTCTAGAAGCTTCCCATCGAGGCGCAAGTCCCACTTAGGTTATTGTTATTCCCTACCTTCAAACATCATTCGATTCATCATACGCTGGTTTATGTGGCCCCCTTTTTTTCTTTTAATGTTATGCGTTGAGAAAAAAGTGTTTTTTTTTTTTTTTTTTTAATTATTATTTTTTGGGGATCTTGTGTTAGCTAAATGTTTAACCTCTTTTTTTTTTTTTGGGCGTGTGTGTGTGTGTGGATGTTGAAGCAGAGCTGTTTATCGATTTCGAGGACGTGAAAGGGGATGATGAATTAAGAACTATTTATCCATGCCCGTATTGCGCAGACGATTTTGATCTTCTCGAGCTATGTTGCCATATTGACTTGGACCATCCGTTAGATTCCAAATCTGGGGTATTATGTTCATCTCCCACCTTAATTCGTTTCGTTTCCCACCTCATATTATTGTTATTTTCATTTTTGCTTTTATCGTTTTTTTAAATTTTGTTTTATTTTATTATTATTAACTGCAATAGGATTGCAATTGATGGGACAGGAAACGAGTCTATATTATGGAAACGGATGAAACGATGAAGAATAAATTAGGACCTAGTCGCCAGTAAATTTCTATTAAGTATTAATCGAATAGTCCAATGCAAGGAATAAGAAAAAAGCGCGTCTTAGTTTCTTTCCTGGCTACTGCTGGGCTTTTTCCACAAAGCAGTCGACAATTACTTTATGCAAACTGTATGTGATCGTTGATAGCTGTTAAAAGTTTAAGCCCACCTTTGTCCTTGCTGTTGCTTCTTTTAACTTATTTATTGCTGTCTGGCTATAATCAATCCAACTTTGTCTTTCAGCGATCATCACAATATTTCTGTTCCATCATAAGCCGTACAATTTTGCAACAATGTACACAAGACAACAACCTCATTGATTTTGCTGGCTGGCAAACAAAGTTCTTTTCATACTTGAAAATATGAAAACATTTAAATGCTCTATTCAAGTTTTATTTATTTATTTTTAAATTTCATGTGGATTACAGGATATGATAATAACAAGTGTATCAGACAAATATCACACGATTGTCACATAATAAACCAAATTTGTTAGAAAGGTGGATATAATTACCTACAGTAATAGTTTTCCTAATTTTTGGGTTCAATTGGTAGATTTTAGAAGTTCATGATGGCTTTATAAAATGACCCCAAAGTTCAGGGGCGTGCTTTGTTTTTTCTCATGCAATGTATTTTTCTATTAACTTATCACCTGCAGTACTATCTATCCAATACTTGTACTTGGTTGGATTACACTTACTTATGTTTATCTTTATATCTACTCGCAGATTTGTCCTGTTTGTGCCGTGTGGGTGGGGACAAATATTCTTGAGCACATAAAGGCACAACATGGAAACATAATTAAGATATCCTTTTTGATCCGCCTAATAGAAGTTCCTTTGTCTATTCAATTTATAAGTACTTTTGATTTGTTTCACTTTTGCCTCTTTAGCATTGTCTTTTATACTTCTTGTTGTTCTTTGTCCTTCATTCGTTCAACTATTCTACTTCCTTGACTGGAGATTACAGTCAGCTTAAGCACTATAAGCATGAATCCTACCCAACTCTCTCATTTTCAACAAAGGATATTGAGGATGGACACTGGCAATCTTCTTCAGCTGGGTTATCTCCTACGGTGTCTACCTCCAAGACAGCAAGTGATCCATTCCTGTCATTTTTATACGGTGGAGCTGCTTCTGCTGAAAGCCAAAGCGTACAGCCTGATTCTTCAAGTGAAGAAAGCATTGAAGAAATGCATGCCAGTGATACGGTGTTAGAAAGGTTAGATGAATTATGAGTCTATCAACTGTGTGTCATACCACATTCTTCATCTATTGTCTAGAACCAACTGATAAATCGTAAATTTGTTGTCACCATTCTTTTTGATACCGATCATTATTAGATTATTGATAATGGCAAAAACTCTGGCTTTCTGATACCACTTGCCCCTTTGTGAAGGAAACTGCCAGTTTACCTGGAATCACTAATCGTGTCCCTCTAATACAGTTGGATCTAACTGTTTCAATGTGATTTTTAGAATAAATCCATTCAGTTATTTCTGGCTATCTTTAAGTGTTTTCTTTTTCTGTTATTGCAGAGATGTTCAGCCATCTTTATCTGACAAAGACCAATCAGAGAGAGCAAGGCGTAGTGGGTTTGTACAGGAACTTTTGATTTCTACTATCCTTGATCCTGATTTTTGATTGAGACACTTACGAACATCACTTGTTAGTTGTTACTTTCAATTTCATGAAAAGAAAAAGAAAGGGAGAGAAAAGGTAGTTTTCAATGAGAAAAGGTAGTTTTCAATCTTGAAAATGATCTGGTCATAGAATCAATGTTTCTATCACGAGTGTTGTGATACATTTAGAATAGAGAGCTGAGGTGGATGTAGGAATTGAATGTAATATCTGTTCAAGGCAATGTAATTATTATTAGTTCAGAACATTTGCATGCCTCCTTCAACTCTCACTATATATACTTAATTGTTATACTTAATTGTTTATGAGTTTAATACTGGAGGGAAAGAGAGGGGAAGAAAATTTTGTTCCACGAATCCCTTCTTTTCTCCAAAGTTAAGGTTACGAATACATCATTAGCATAGTAGTTCCTGCTTTAGTAGCTTTTAATTTTACTATGGGCTAAATCTTTTAACTGAGTTTATGTCGGTACGGATGGGATGTTTTGGTAGCACTTGTGACTCCGGCAAGTGTTCGACTGTGTGATTAAATGTTCTGTTTATACTTATATGCCTGGAAAATTCGTCTGGCATGTTCCAATTATGTTTGTCACCCTTATGACAAGGTTATTTTCTGGGTTACATATGTTAGCTAAATTTTACACTACAGTTGAATTTCTCAATGCTTCCTGTATTTTCTTGTTCAAAGATCTTATTCAAATTGTGAATATATATATATATAAAATTAGTTTTTTTCTTTATTTCATTTATACGTGTCTTATATTTCTTACAGGAGATAATAAAATTCATTGCTTCGGTAAAAATACACGTATATAGATTAGTTTACTGGTGAGACTACATTTTCAATTTTATGACATTCTATTTTTTTTTTGGTGCGTATGACTAATTCTTATAAGATTACACGACTATAAAGATCACATAAAAATTTGGTTTCTTAAATGTTGAACATTTTGTTTTTTGGTCTGACTTAAAAGTCTAACTTAAAATTGTCATCAGAGACGGCAGTTAAAAGTTACCTAGCGAAGTTTGAAGTTACACAGCCCATCAACTAATCTCTTGTGGGTTAAGCAATCTACATGAAGGCCTGCAAACGTTGCAGCCCCACCCAAGAAATGGTAATAAGAAAACTTTGTATGACGTATTACCATGACTCTTAATCTTAAAAAGCCCGTATATATAAAAATAGATAGAATTGGTTATGAGAAATTTTATACCGACAGGGTATTAAACTCTAAACATCTGCCTAAACATCTAGACGAATCACATATCTACTTTACTTTCCCAGTTGCAAAATCTGTTTATCAGAATGAGTTGTACTAATCAACCTAAAAAAAAAAAAACTAATCATCTAAACCCCGTTAAATTTACATGGACAAAAACTCTATCCAACAAGAAAATAGGAACTAGAGAAAAGAAAAGGAAACGGGGCAAGCTAGACCTTTGTGCAAAGTTTCCTAATTAACCATTTCTTTCTCAACTTGGGATCCAGAGCAAGAAATGTTTTGGCTTTTCTTTCATCCTCCAGGAAATCACAAGCATCCAAAACCAGATCTTCATCCATATCAGGCAACGCTTGTACTGCTTGTATAACATCCTCTATTGATACAGAATTCTCATCATTCCCTTTTGTGGACAAAGAAGAAACTGCAGTTGCCATTTCATGGAGAGCAATAGCCATACCATGCTCATCATCTCTTGGTTTTTTAGGACTAGCAGAACCAGAACAGTTCTCTAACTGGCGCTTTTGTTTCTGACCTGTATGAGCTAACTCCCTGACAACACTGGATGGTTCTTCACTGGAATTGGATGTAATTGAAGACTGGCCAGTTTTAGATGCCCAAAGAGCATCAATCTTCACATCAACTATATTTTGATGCTCTAAGTCTTGTGGCCGAGAAGATACTTTTCCATCAAAGTTTGGATCACATATGGCGCATAAATCTTCATAATATGGCAAAGGACGGGTCATAAACTGCCGTGCGTCTGGATGCATCTGCATGTAATCATTTCAAATGTTTTAAACCATAAAAAACAGCACTAAGATATCATCCAGCATTAAAATTCCTTAAAGCATGCTTTGTCAGGCTGAAAATAGGAAGGTTGACTTTATGAAATAAAATCATTGCATCTTTATGAGTACAAGGATAAAAGAACATGAAGCGACTAGCACCTGTCTTTCATTTTCATTCTAGAAAAAATAAGAGTGAGCAATGTCAAGAGTCCAAACACAATATAGATATATCCAATTAACTTGTTTAGCCTTGTGATTGCCCAGAAACATTGCCAATGAAGATAGTGCAGTAATTATGTGCAAGATCACTTTTTAAGATCTGAAAGATCCTTTCATGTGAGTTTGTCGCGCAAAGGGGAAAGATAGACACAATATCCCTTGCCAAATTGTGGGACCAAAAACAGAGATTTTATTCCCTTGCACATCGTATTGTGCCTCTCTCTCAACAAATAACGAAATCATGAGACAATCATGATCCTATTTCATCATTCCTTGCTACTTTCCATTTTGCAAACCACCAAAGAAAGAAAAACAAAACAAATCATACTAGGAAGAATAAGAAAAACTTTTGCTGGTCCTAATTTTCATCTTCTCTACCGTACAAGCAGCAAATGAAAATCAAAGCTTTCCTATTCCTCTCCATTTTGCACCTATGCTACTAAGCACAGCCTTGAGGCCTGCAGAATTTATTAGTTGTTTCTAGTGTTTTACCTTGAAGGGGAAGGCTGGCAACCTGCTACTAAATTAAGCTAAAAAGAGCATGGCAAACAGAAGAAACAAAGACTGAGTAAATGCAACTATTATCAGGGAAAGACAATGACTACCGAGAGTCCAAGTGGCAGAAATACGACCAATGTCCTTGACAAATCGGTTTCTAGATGCATTCACTCCAAACTCTAAAAATGATTATGAAAGGGAACTCGTGAAAACAAACAATCCTCATTGGCAATATAAGCAATTATTACTTCAACGTATAGTCCATTAGTCCAAAGAGGTTCATATTCATAGCAGGTTTTTTAAGTTGGTACACACCTTAATACAATCTTGCCAAACAGAATCATCAGCAGTAATCATCTGGCGTGCTTCATCCCATCCAAACCCATCCAAACGAAGAAGACTTTTAATTAAGTTGTATTGCCTTCTCAAAGTTTTATACCTATTTTTAAGAATCTCCAAACTATAGTCAGAACCAAATTGTTCATTGAATGACGAAATCATCTCCATCCATGCTTGTTTGCTGAAGATGCCATCGGGCCGATTCCCTTTGTGCAAGTGGGCAAGCATTAGGTTGATGAAGTAACGATCCATTGGTGGCTGCCAGTAGGTCCTAGTACGGGTAGAAAATGAGGTTGTTGTTTCCTTCAGCATCCTTTGCTCAGAATCATCAATTGCATTTTCCAATGTAGATATTCTGCAATCTTCATCAACCTTTATATCATGAAGAACCTCATCAGCTTCCTCACCAACATTTTTAGCTAGATAGGGTATGCTTGTCCCATTTTCACCTGAATTAGATGACCCTTCTGGTGCATCATCACCTAGGAATTCATACCCATTAGCTATTAAGACATTGACCTTAAGAGCATCAAGCATGACATATATTAGTCTTCAGAGCTACCTTTTTCTTCTATCATTGCATGTCCATAGATAGTACACAAATCCTTGAAGTAGGAAATACTTTTTATTCTGTATGACCGTGCAGCTGGATGTAACTGCAAATATTAAGCAGAAAATAAAGTATTGGAAACCATTTTGTTAAACTTGAAAAGGATCTAGAATAAATTCACATTTCCATACCTTTAGATACTCATCCCAAACATTATTATTAGCAGTGACCATACTTCGCTTTTCATCCCAGCTAAAACCTGGCTCGGCTAGAATGCTCTTAACACCCCTGTACAAATTCCTCAGTGTCTTGTAGCGATTTTTGAGAATATCTATCTCATACTGAAACTTGAACTTTGCATTGAACATTGAGGACATATGCTTCCATGCTCGTCTGCCCAACAAATGATCATCAAATCTACTGCCATCACCAACCTGCTCTACCAAAAGATCAACAAAATACCGATCCATCTCAGGTGTCCAAATTGTTCTGAGGCGCTCACTGCTATTTTGTGCTCCCAAACCCATTTATTTATCTACCATGTAAGAACGAGATAC
The DNA here is from genome assembly GCA_031216105.1 of Dalbergia cultrata. Taxonomy (NCBI): domain Eukaryota; kingdom Viridiplantae; phylum Streptophyta; class Magnoliopsida; order Fabales; family Fabaceae; genus Dalbergia; species Dalbergia cultrata. Next base: position 22,289 of record JAVHNL010000515.1, read on the forward strand.
AATATTATCTAAAAAGTACACATTGTTGTTTAACTGGTATATTACATAATATAGTATCAAGTTCATGACAGGATAACCAAATCATCTAACCAGCGCATAAGCTCTTAAGCACACACTGTTCAAGGCTTGCACCAATTAAATATCAATGCAGAACAACAATTGTAAACTTGTGGAGGAAGGAGGTCAGGTCCTATGTAATTACATTCAAAGTTGATGAAACTAACACCATATTCATATAATACTGATAATAAGGAGAGTTAGAGAACATTTCAATTTTCAAAACAACACATTCTGGTTCTTATATACACCCAGTTCGCGCCAAATCATGTTAGAATGATGCATACTGATTGTTTATACAAGAAAGAAACAGCAAGACGACAACAAACCCGCAACAAGTACAAAACTACTGACTACGTACTGAGAACATGAGTTTGCAGATCTCAGCATACGATGATGTATACTGATTTAAAAAGTCTTCTCATTAAATAAAGAGTCATTATAAATCAATAATCATCAATCAACAATAATAAAATAAAAGGGGCACCTTTGTTACGGAATTTGAAGTTGGGCTCGCCGCTTGGATGGGGATAAGTTTTTCCGGGACTAGGTTGAAGCTGCTTCGTAGGAGGAATACGATACCATCCCTAACCCTATTTGGGTTGTTAACTTGTTTAGTGCTGCCGATGGACAGAGATACGTTCTTTCATTCTCCTCTAACAATCCTCGGAACTATCAAAATGGATCGGTCCACATTAGGATTGAGTTGGGTTATTTCGAGTTAATTTAGATTCAAACCATGAAAGTATCAGTCTAGCCCAATCTACTCAGGTCATAGACTAACCCATGGGTTAATTTATTTTTTTTTGGATCATTTTTTTTAACTTTACAATTTTTGTAAAAAAGTCAATGATTAAAAATACTTTTTCATTTCAATGAATAAAATTATAAATTAATGTACCAAAAAAAATTTATAAATTATTAGTAAGTAGTTATCTTATTTTTGCTTTATATGAGAATGAAAAAATGAAACTTGATTTTTTTTTAATAATGAAATTTTGACAACTTAACTTGATTCAAAATGGAAGTGAATTAAGAAAATATTCTTTTTGTCAATATTTGTGAAAATGGCGACAACCTTTCCATGATTGAATACCATATGTAAAATTACATATAAAACTTAATCATAGAAAATTTACTCTTATTTTCATCCTCCAATCAAACTGTCCAAACCGTGTTAAACAGTCCAAACTCAACTAGTAATAACTCGTATATGCAGTTAATTATTTAATAAAAAAATTGTGTTAGGAATATCAGGCTGGCTCGACCCAAAAGTAGGCTGGGACCATTCATGCTGGGTGAAATCGGCTCGGGCTGAGTCAAGCCAACTTTTATTTTAATTCCAATTTATCAATCTAGCTCACACATTCTTTTGGGTTGGCATATCAAGCTTGGCCCATTTCAACGACTCATTAATCCTCTTATTGAATAACTAATAGAGTTTAATTTTAATACATTGACAGTATAAAATATTTTTACACAGTCATTCAATCATATTTTGGTACATCAGTAAAACGTAGTTCACTCTTATTCCACTACTTCAAAAATAAAAAATTATATACATAGAAGAATTTGATTGGAAGATAGAATAAATTTTTTTTACAATTTTAATTGTATTTAAGTTTGTGATGCCTTAGATTCACGTGTCTCTAGATAAGTTTAATATAGTCTTAGGGTTACCTGAGACCGACTCGTATTGCCGAGAAGGCGCTATACACATCAAATTGCAGAAACAACAACCTTTTACGCAAATACCCTCACCATAGCAAGGTACCCTTTTACCATGGCAAGGTAGTTGGTCAACTCCTATATGAGGCACGTTCAAGAAAACTCACCATGGCTAGGTACCCCCTTGCCATGGCGAGCATGTCGTTCAGTCCTTAAAAAGGATGCACTCAGACAAACTGGCCATGGCGAGTCCCTCGATACCAATAACTACCAAAACAACATTGTTTCATTTAAATAATCTCCTTTCCTTATATAAACCATTCCCCATGCATTTTTACTCGAAAAATTCAAACCTTAGTCTCTCGCAACATCTCTTCTACTCTTCACTCTCTTCCTCCTTCAATCATACCTCCTCCAAACTTCAAAGTAAGGATTTAACTATGGTTTATGCTAGGGTTCCTCCCTTTTTCTTCCTTTCCATATATTTGGGTATTGTTATTCTCAATTGTTGTCAAGTTTGGGTACTTTTCCAAAGTTCATAGAGTTGTTATAGTATTGTTATAAATTATTTATGGGTTTTTGTTATTTCCATGATAGATGTGGGTGTTATTCCCCTTCCCCGAAGCTCCATGATAACTCCAATTTATAGAGTTATTTAGCTTCTAGTCTAGTTTAAATTGCATGCTTTGTCTTTAGTTTTTCTAAGTAAAACACTTTAAAATAAGTAGAATTGGCTTACTCTTGTCTTGGAATACTTGTTGAAAATTCACTGTCATAAATCATGATTAGTGAGGTGAATTGCAAAGTTCAAATTTAAATTCTTATTTGGTGATTTTTTACAGTGGAAATTGTACATTTTTGGAGCTTAAAATGAATCCAATTAGAAGCCAAGAGGAAAGAAGCAAAGCATAAAGAAAAAGGCATTTGAAATGAAGTTTTTGCTGCTAAGTCGCAACCTGAAATTTGCTAGGTTGCAACCTATTGGTGTCATTTGATAGTCGGGTCACAACCTGATGTTTTTGCCAGATTGCAACCTAACGCAGCCCACGCCCATTTTCAGTAATATATTCAATCAGTTTTAGGGCAGTAGAATGGGGAGTTCATTTTCTACTCTTTTTAGCATATTTTTCAGAGAGAAAAACCTAGGTTTTAGGACAAGCTAACACTAGAAAGAGATTACTCTTGGAGATTGAAGACTAAAGGCTTGGAAGAGGATTGAAGCTCCATTTTTGTTCATCTTTTCCTTTCTCTTTTTTGCTTTTTAATGTTCATTATGTTTCTTGAACTAGTGATTGTTTTGTTTATTGTTATGGATAGTTAGACTTGTAGCTAAGGGATCCTTTGGACCCCTCTGTGGATCTTGGTTGTTTTTAGATTTATTGTTTGAATGTAAATGATGTTGATTTTGGTTACCCATTTCTAATCTTAATGCTCTTTTATGTTTGGCCATCATTTAAGTTGATTTGGGGGATTCTCTTGAACTAGATATAGGAACAAAGAAACTAGACTTTGGTTATGGGTAATACTTGTTCTTTTACACTTAATTGGCTTAAGTGTGAAGATTAGTCAATGCGATATAAACATACCCATTGACCTTGCATAGTATATGCTTGATGTTAGTTTTTAATGGGTTGATTTCACACTAATTCACAAGGACACTTAGTGTTTTAGGTGAATGAGACACGGTTAATTGACCTAGATATAGACTTTTAACTATAATTGATATACTAACGAAACTAACTTGTTGATATTCATTTAAGTGATTTACATATCTAAGTGAAGTAGAGGGTGAAAAAGATCCCTTGGACCTTTTAACTTTGGTTGTCTCTCATTTTTAGTTTGTATTATTGTTTTCCATTTACTTGTTCTTCTAGTTTTTTCTCTTAGTTCTCATTAAATCGATTTTGCTTAGGCCCGAACACAATACTTTAGTTGATCGCTAGCATACTCTATCCAATCCCTGTGAATATGATACTCTTTCACTCCCTATTATATTACTTGAATGACCTGTGTACTTGCGGTGTTTTACCCACTCTTGTAGGTGGCCATCACTCCACTAGTGCTAACACCCTATGTTCCATCCCTCCAGGTGAGTGGGTTCAAGTCTGTGACTTTTTATTTTGGTCATTAGTGATATTTCTTTACATAGAAATATGGGAACATGAATTTAGAAATTAATTTATGACAAGCATTAAAATTTTATGATTTTACATGAACTTATGATGAATTTAGAATTTAAGTTTTCAAGTGAAATCATGAAAAAATATTGGAAAAACTCATGGGATCATTATTATTGCACATATTGCTTTGAAAATAGATTGTTGCTAAGTATAGCATTCATTGTTATCGCTCAACATATTTTAATGTTGCTGGGATTATATATTTACGAAAGAATACTTCCAAGAATCAGAGTTAGAGCCCAAATACAAAATTTAGAGGAAAATTATTTAGTTTTCATAATTTTAGAGATATGATAGCATAGAGAAACAGATAGTAAATTAATAACTGTAAAAACATTAGTTTTGGTACCAAGTTGTCCACCAAAGGATACTTTTATCCCTATCAAAGTATTCTGAGAATAGAATCTAATTAGATGTCCAATACAGGACCTTGTTAGGTACCCTTCAGAGATTCTTGTTTCTCTATTAGTTTACTGGTTTATGTGCTTTACACGAATTATTGGTTTTGACCTATTATGTAATTAAATATTTTTACAATGTTACATTTATTATTTATGCATTATCTTATTGGTTGTCTCATGTGGGGGAGTACTGGTGAGGATCTGCTCACTAAACTTTAGATGAAACTCATCATTTTCTTTTCCTCCCCTTACAGATACATTTGCTATTTTTTATCATTCTCAGTCTTCTCCTTAGTAGTAGTAGTGCTTCAGTGAGCTTCACTCTATAGTGAAACATTCAATTTATGTTTTTTAAAGTACTCCAATGATTTTACAAGCAGAGTCCCGAACCATGCATGATTGTAACATTTTATTATGATAATTTAGATTTGACATTTATTCGAATTTATATAATTTCATGATTTGTATAGAGCAACTCAATTATATTTTATCTATGATTATGGATTTCAGACTTGATTTATAAAATGAGTTTATACATGTTAATTATGTTTCTTTCAAAAATACGAGTTGATTTATATGTTGAAAATGGGAACTATATTTAATTATGCATGTACCCATGACTCAATGGTCAAGAAGCTTACGTCGAATTGGAATTTTCCATGTGTTGGTCACTTTCTCAAATCGGATCGTCACAAAATTAAATCCTAAAAATATATTAAATAATCTCAATAACATGAAAACTTCAAAAATACTCAAGATTTTCTCTAGTTAGAAGGATGTTTTACGTACACAGGTGATATCTTATTAACTATTATTGCCTCACCCTCTGTCTCCGTCTTCTTTGTGTTTTAAATATATACTATTTAAATTGCCTTTGATTAATACAAATGAATAAGTAAAATTATAATTTAAATAAAAAAATTACTTTAATCCTTATGTACTAATAGACGATCAGTTAATATAATCACACTAAAACAATGAAACACGGTGGACGATTGTGATATACAGTAATTATTTTCTATGATATTAATTTACCATTTTAGTAAAATTTTATTCATTAATGGCAGTCAAAAATTATTTTGCATTATCAATGACTCGGTGTATGAAAGTCAAATTCATAAAAAATCGATAATTTAAAGAAAGTCGTATTATTGTGGTTATTAATAGCAATACACACGACTAAAGTGATGAGGTGAATTAAAATTGATGTGTACTTTTTTCCTCCAAAATTTATTATCTTATTATTTTCTAACAATTTTGAAAACTAATTAAAACTAAAGTTAGTTTCGAAGTAAACACTATTTAATTTAAATAAGCCTAAATACTTAGACTCTATTTGGTGCATCGTATATAATAAGGTTTGATAATATTAGACATAATAATATAAAATTTGACAATATAATATAATGAATTCATTGTATAAGTATTTGTATCATCCGTTGTTTGGTATGCCACATGACTGACAGTGCAGGCGAACAGTGACCAACGATCGAGGAGTGGCGGGGGTGACTAGCAACAAACGGGTGATGATCAGAGAGTGGAGGCAAGTGTTGACGTAAAAGAATAAATCAATGCTAATTTTGGATTGACTATTAAAAATAATATTATTAGGCTTGTGACCTAATAACTTAATCTTATAGTTATAGGATAAAAATGGCTTGACCATAAAACATTATATTATTATATGTGAGACCAAACATGTGATAAAAATTGTCTTTATAGTATTAGCTAATACTATTAAACCTTATATTATGTATCAAACGGGACCTTATTTTAGTCCCTAAAAATATATCAGAGGACAAATTAGTCTCTTAGAATTTGAAATTTTTATATTAGTTTCTTAAAATTAAAAAAAAAACAAATTGTTTTATCTGTACTAGTCTGTAAATTTTTTTTAATTGTATGGACCTATATGAAGGAATCAATTTGTTCTCTTCTTTGAATTCTTAGGGACTAGAACTTTTAAATCTGAGGGGACTAATATGACTCTTGATATATTTTCTAGACATTTTGGATATTTAGTCTTAAATTAATTTATCTTTATGCAAATTAATATATAATGTATTCTATTTTATATCATGATATATTGATTTTTTTTTGTTAGTTTGTTAAACAAACCAATATATTTCTGAGACCATTTTGGAGTTCTAATTCTTCAATTGCTATATATAAAAAATTATGTATAAAACTCATCCATGAAAATTTATCATCACTTTGGTTAATGGATAAATTTATGTATAAAGTTATGTTCGTGAACTTTTGGTTTTGGAAGGAAAAAAAAAGTGATGAGATGGATTTAAAATTTTACTCAATAAATAGTTTCTTCCCCTTAGGTTAGTTTTAGTTTTTAGTAGTATCATTATTATGATACTGTAACCTATAATGATTAATCTTATATAATAATAATAACAATGATTATTATTATTATTTTGTTTGAAGGGCATTTTAGTGTGTGTAATATATATATATATATATTATGATACGTTGTAATCCTTTTGATATATCAAACTGGTTAATGATGATTGCCAATTATATTTTCTATGCATACCAAACAATGCATTGTAACATTACCAGTAATTTAAAATGTGGTAAACCTTTTCAGTGGCAATCTATATTATCATTAATCTTAACATGTAATTGTCAAACGCTAGTAACTTTATAAAATTATATAATTATTTAGCACTTGGGCCTACACACATATGACTACTATAGCTGTCACCTGCGGATCTAGCAGTGGTGCCAATGCACTAACAACGGCTATTGCAATCATAGGAACATAAATTCTACATGTTTGGGATTTGTCATACATCTGGAATTTTCCTTGCAACACGGGTGGGTCTCAAGAGACCGTAAGGTTATATTAGACTTATATAGAGACGCATGGACATGAATCATCACATAACTCAATTCCATCTAGGTCACACCAACAGAGTGACAATTGACACTTTCTGTTATATAAGGACTCATAAGATGTCATCCCAATACTAATATTTGGTTTGGTTTGTAAGTCATGATTCACGAAGGAAAACAATATAGAAAATAAAGTTTCCAAACAAAAGTGTATTAAAAAAAAAAAAACTATTTACCCCTATTCGGATGCATCAAGCCATGATTCATGGAGAAGAACAGTGAAAGAAGATAAACTTTCTAAACAAGAATGTAAGAAAGAAAAGATCCGCACCCCTATTCGAATGCATCAACCTGTGATTCACGGAAAAGACCAATAAAGAAGAGAAAGTTTCCAAACAAGAATGTACAGAGAAAAAATCTGTATCGAATGCATTCTTTTATTCGTACATGATTGACTGTCGTTGTCAACTTCATCATTTAAAGGTTCATCATCATCCCAGTTAGAATTGGTCAACTGGCAGAAGGAATGTCTAATGCTTGAGAAGATTGTTCTTGCATAGTCAATGAATCAATATCATCCGAATTGGCACTGACATTAAAAGTACAATTATTCATCTAATCATCATTACTTTCAAGATTATCACCACAATCACAACCTGCGTCACCATGAAACAAACAAGATCCACCAGGGCGGTAAGCCGAAGAATGCTGCTGCTGATTTTGTTGCCTAAAGTGACCAAGCAAAGTTTGCACAAAACATAGCTTTCTCGTTACATTAAATATAAGATGCTGATAATGAAACTATAACACCATAACACCCATTAACTGGGTACCTTGCACGCATGTCAGACTCAGAAATAATGGACTTCATGTGGTGTCATCCCTTTCATCTGGCTGGACCTCCTCGATTATTCTCAACATGTTGCACACTCCAAACAAACGATGAGCGCTGCTGAAAGTTTTGGGTTTATCGGAAGGAGAATAGTGAGTGAGAAGGCAATTCTTAGAACACCTTTTTCTTTGGTATTTGCAAGCAGCACATGCCTTATTTGTTCCTCCATTGGTTGTCCTTGGTGCACCATTGGCAAGTGGTAGATAGTTATTAGCTAAACTAACTATTTATTATTATGAAATATTATTTGAATTTGAATGTGGATGTATTATTGTTTTCGGTTGCTTCAGTTAAAATTTAATTTGATTATATAAAATATGTTACTATTTGATTTGACTTTTTATCTTTCTCCATTTAACTTGAAACAGTCACTTCATGTAAATATGAAATTTTTAAAATTATTAGTAATACTATTTTCTCTTCTTTCCTATTATTATCCTTTTCTCAACATTTATTACCTTTTTCATTTTTTTTTTATGTGGACTTTTAATAATATAATTCTATGAGCGACGCTTTTCAGCGCGAATATGAAACTTGTAATAAAGCATGTGCAGCCGTTATCATTTATTTTAAAATAAATAATATTTAAATAAAATAGAAAAAAAGTTATAAATTATGATCAACCCTTATTATTGTTTTGTTGAAGTTTGTACAGTTGTCGGACCATATGTCATTTCTATAATTATATCTACGAAATTTCCACGTTATTAATTATGTAGTTCAATTAAAAAGAATTAACTAACGAAAATATTAGCAATTCAAATAAGAGTAACAGAATTTAAATTTGTTTAAAATTTTAAATTTCCATAGATAAGCTGATAAAACTATTTATAGTTTTTTTGTGCATTTTTTTTGCTTTTATTTGTTGCTTTAAATTATTTATAGTTTGAAATATACTACTTGGCGGGTGAAAGAAAAAAAAATTGAAAAATCTTATCTTATCCTCCTAATTAAAGAAAGGTCCAATATAGTGTAAAATTATTTGAAATAATATAGTCTCTTAAATTTTTTGTTTAAATAATTTTTTAAAAGTAAAATATTCTGTTTCTGTTATGTATACCTATAATTTATTTTATTTCAACTCTTTTCATTTGTACTCTATTCCTTTTAGAATGTACCTCAAATTAAATATAGATTTTTGAATTATCACTCATATATCACAAATATGTATTCCTATTAAGAAAAAGATTTTGAATTTATTTTTCATATGCTTTAATTTTAAATTATTCTATATAGTCAAATTTTGGATGCATTTGAAAGATAAGGAGTTTTTTTCCCGCTATTGTAAAGATAATAAGGTTTAAACTTATAATTATAGTAAATTATCTAAACTCCAGGCTACTAGCTCAATTTTAGTAGTAATTTGTTATATAATTATCCAATTGTATACACTTAAACTATTAAGGTTGTTTAAATTTTATCGTCTTAACTAACTATTTTAAGTGATAATGAAGATAAGATATGATTTGTCATGTATGCAAATTAGCCTCTTCGCGTATTATTTTTAGGTTGAAACAGAGAGATATTTTGGAATAAAAAAAGGAAAGAAAAAGATATTAACAATGTGTTTATCCTAAACGGAAAACTGTCTCTCATAAACGGAATTAACACTCGAGAAATACCTATTTCATTTATTTTTTACGGCGGGACCCACCATGAAAAAGAGAGAAAAAGTGATGACATTATTTTGCGTTTTTGCTTATATTGTGGCTGTGGTGTTGGGGAATTAAACGAAGCCATCAGAACCATAGATAATATACTCACGATTCACGACTCGGGGACCCAAAGCGAAAATGCCGTAGCATAACTCCCTCTTCGTTCTTTCGATTTGACTCACTCACACGCACGCACGCATGCGGTTTTGGATCTGCTCGACGAACCCTAACCTAATTCGAAGGAAGCAGCTTGGTGCGTGTGTGTCTTGATCGATCGATCGATCCAAGCAACGAGTGTGTCAGTCTCAGGCCATGCGACGCTGGTCCTCGTCGTCCGCCATCGCCCTCTCCAGAGAGGACTCCTTTTCTCTCGCCACCGATAACAACGCCTTCGCTTCTCTCTTTGGCTTCCGCCGCAACCATGTCTTCCGATGCGCATGCCGCCCCTAATATCAACCCCAGGGGTCTCCTCTGCAATGCTGCTGCTGGTGCATCCGCCGGTGACGCACACAACTCAATCGATCCCTTTGCTTCACTCTTCTAATTACGTAATTTTGTGTAACATTGGGTTGATCCTATGATTTGTATGCATAGTTATTTATTTATTTTAATTTTGCTGCAGGTGTTATTGCTGCTACATTTGTGTGTCCTTTAGATGTCATCAAAACTAGGTTGCAGGTTCATGGTGTACCGCAACTCCCTAACGCAAGGGTTAAAGGTATATAACTTAGCCTTGCTATTTATTTAGTTGAAACTTTGGTGAAATCCAAGAGAAGGGAGGGTTTCCGTGTAGCAAAAGACTCGTTGTTTTAGTCTTTTACTTTGAGAGTTTAAATCATTGTTATCAGACTTGCTGTACCTTAGCTTTTTAATATTTATACGAAGAGAATGAAAAATAGGGTTTCATTTTGGTGTACTGTTGGTGAAGAATTTTTTATTAAGTCATCCAATTTTGTATTATCATATTAGCTATGGTATTTGACTCTTGTGCAATTAATATTCCAAGTAGCGAATTGAATGGTGTATGATGACAGTGTAAAACCTTTTATGTTAATGGTGTATCAAGATTAATTTCATTAAATAAAACATGATTAAAACTGACTACGGAAACTGATTACTGCATTTTGGCGGGTTGGGTGGCTTTTTTTTTTGTCAGCAGGCAGTATCATAGTAGGTAGTTTGGAACAAATATTCCAGAAGGAGGGATTGCGTGGCATGTACCGTGGGCTGGCTCCCACTGTGCTGGCTTTACTTCCTAACTGGGCGGTGAGTTATTCCTCCTGGTCGACGTCTACTTCTGTTATTTTTTTGATGAAGTAAAGAACAATAGAATCTTGATGAATTTGTCGCCTTCCTGTGTAATGTTTATAGCTTTATCAATTATTGCCTCTAATTGAATATGACATAAATCTATAGTACCGCTGTTACTCTTTGAAGGTTGACATACACCAAACTATTGTTGTGACTCGTAAGGTATAAGGATATTTGTAAAAGCCATGAGTTGATGTTTGTCTCTGAAATGTCTAGTTATGAAGTCATTAATGAAAAACTTCATTACTTCCTTGCTGACTCAAATTATTAGCATTTAATGATTTATTGACATTGACAGATTAGATTTCACTTTCTTTTTTCTGTAAATACACTAGAGGATAAGAGTCTCATGCCCTAGATCAGAATCCATCCAATCTCCCCTTGTCATGGCTGGTTCATTGTGCTCAGCTATGAGGATGAGAAATAGAATGTGTTTGTATGTTAAACGTAGAATCCTTATTAAAGAAGGGACAGAAGGTACAGTGATAGGTGATAAGAAAAATTCTCCAAATAAGTCTTATAATAAGGAAAAAACAAAATGAAGATGAGTAGAGTATATCATTGCAAGTGTGGCTTGCTTCTTCCATCTCTCCTAAACTCTTGACTTCCAATTTCCATGTAAGTATAAACAAGTTGGAGTTACCTTTGGTTGCCATTTTCACAACTCAGTTGTCTTTTAATCACATGGAGATATGCTTTAGAATATTAAGGATTAGACTAGGTAGTAGGAAGGATTAAGATCGAATATATGGAGGGAAATATAAGGGGAGAAAATATTAGCTGAGAGTCTTTGATAGTCGTAGACATAAACTAGGCTGATAAGAACTTGGGAACCAAACCAAATAGTTCACAACTTAAGAAGGCCCAAGTTAAAATCTTTTTTGGGACATTCTTATTTTTCCCTTCAAGCAATTTTGGACCAAATGTGGCAGGAAGGTAGAGGCCTGTCCCAAAGTGGTAACTCCAAATTTATGACACTATAGGTAAGGTTCCATTGGGATCGCAGTGACGCATTCCATTTTTATTGTGACCAACGCTGTTGAGTTGACTTCTATTAATAATTCAGCCCTAATACTCCCTCCGTCCTTGAATAATTGTCTAGTTTTAAATGCGCCCTGGAATTAAGGAAATGACTGAAAAATCATCAAAGTTAGGAAAGATTAAATATAACTTACTGAATTGCTGTTGTTTCTATTCAATAATTCAATTTTCTTTTTCCTCCTCCACTATTTCTCTCTCCTCTCTTAATAGAATTTAATAAGGGTATTATTGAAAAGAAATAAATAGTGCTACTTAAAGTTTTGAAATGGACAGTTATTCAAGGATGGAGAGAGTATTACATTTAAAGTCAAACTAGTCAGATCTTTTGATTTCTAAGCTTATGCCAGTTGGATTTTCTTGTACTTGTTTCCTAATCAATTTGGCTTACTACTGGATAATTTTTTTGATTATTATATACAATCTCTATGCTCAGCCTGTCTACTTTATTTTCGAAAGCAGAATCCTGCTGTGTTTTATTTGGAGGTATTCATATTGTCTCCATTGGTAAACTTGCAGGTTTATTTCACTATGTATGAGCAGCTCAAGAGCATTCTTCAGTCTGATGGTTAGTTCACTGTAGTGCTGATTACTTTTCTTTTTCTATTGAACCAAATAAGTGACTGTTGGAGCTTATTGACTTCTGTACACTTGCTCCCTTCTCTTGGCTTTGCCATTTATGTCAATGCACAATTTGTAATAGTTATGGTAACTGTGCAGATGAAAGCCATCATCTTTCAATTGGAGCTAATATGGTCGCTGCTTCTGGTGCTGGAGCTGCAACTACCATGTTTACAAATCCACTTTGGGTTGTAAAGACTAGACTCCAGGTGTGGTTCTTCAGTTCATACTGAATTTTACTCTGGTCTATGTCATTATGATAGCAACCTAGCACATACAATTGGCATAATGTATGAGTTAATTAAATGCTCAGCAATATCTGCAGTCAGTAATTTATTTGAGGATAAAAAGCTCTTTTGATGGGCCAAACCTAACATCAAAATGAAAGCTCTTGTGATTGTCTCATTTATTATCAATGTCATTGATGTAGATACTTCAGATTTTTCTTTTCTTTCTGGCATATCATTTCTAGAAATATGTGGCAAGTAAATGAGAAGGCAAGAAAGACAGAAAAAAATTGACATTGCTTGTTGGCTTTTGGTATGAGCCCATGCAAGTTTCCATAACCTGTATCTGTAGTGGATTGGATAAAGAATGAACACATCAAACAGCTAGTTTAGATGATTTTGCCTTGGGCAGATCATGTTATTCATTTAGGGATGAGGACATATGGATGTTAAAGGCATTGAAGTGATAAGTATATAAACTTTCCTCACATTATTTGTTGAAACCGTATTACCATTATTGAGGTATTAGAAGTATGGGGCTTTCTCTCTGGACTGAAGTTTGCTGCCCTTTTAAATGCGCAGACTCAGGGAATGAGATCTGGCGTTGTGCCATATAGGAGCACACTTTCTGCATTGAGGAGAATTGCACATGAGGAGGGCATTCGAGGGCTGTACAGGTGGGTTTTGCTTATCATGAATGCAACAGAATGGTCAACGTGCATTGCATTGTAATTAATAATTTAATGACATTTGAGATATTCTTCACTGTAAACAGTGGCCTTGTACCTGCTCTGGCTGGTATCAGTCATGTAGCCATCCAGTTTCCAACATACGAGAAAATAAAATGTTATTTGGCAAATCAAGGTAATGCCATACCTGTCCTACTTCTTTGTCAACTCTTTGATAGTTTAGACAGTTAATTAGTATGATCATTATTTTGTAGCAGATGACACAACAATGGATAAGCTTGGTGCACGTGATGTTGCAATTGCCTCATCAGTCTCCAAAATTTTTGCCTCCACATTGACATATCCTCACGAGGTATGTTAGTGATTAACTTAGTTTTGTTGAAAATGTTCGTGCACAAATATAGATTACTCATTACCTTCCCAATCATTTGACGGGGAAAATGGCTTAGAATCCATTTTTAATGATTAAAGCATCATAGAACAATAGTCTTCCCTGTATTTTGCTATTTTTCAATATTTGAATCCCCCCCCTCTCTCTCTCTCTCTCACACACACACACACACACATACACATCTCCCTTCTTTTGTTACCAACTTATAAACCCTTGTACCTATTAATTGCTGTGACTACTAGGCTTCATGAATTTATTATTGCTTGTATTCTCTGGGTTGACTAGTATTAGAAAGCAACAAATACTTCGGTTGTGCGTAGGTTGTACGTTCCAGACTGCAAGAACAAGGGCTTCACTCAGAGAAAAGGTACTCTGGTGTGGTTGACTGCATTCGAAAGGTTTTTCAACAAGAGGGCCTGCCTGGTTTTTACCGAGGATGTGCTACCAACCTTCTGAGGACAACACCAGCTGCTGTAATCACATTTACCAGCTTTGAAATGATACACCGTTTTCTTGTTTCACTTTTTCCTTCTGATCCACAGCCTCAGATTTTGTGATGATTATTATGGTGGTCACATATCATTTGTAGCTCTAGGTTCCACAATATAGCTAGTTCAGCTGAGTAATCCTTCTCTTGATGCTGCAGATCCCATTCTTTGTGATTTTTAGTTATTTATGTATGGTAGAGACCCACATAATTTCAAAATCCGATTGAGCCTGGTTTCCCTCATCAAAACTTATGCAAAGTCATTGTCTTTGTAGGGAGACCGAGGGATAATTATATATTCAATAGTGATAATGACGATAAAGATGATAAAGTGGTGCGACGTTCCCTTGCTTATTTTATTTGGAAATTGCCATCACATCCTGTTAAACATTAAGCTCTACTAAAATCGCCGCATCGCATGTGCTGTTATCTAGATCCTGTATTCACAGGTCTAGTACTTAACTACATTAATAATGAAGCTCACTTCGTCACTTCAGTTCGCTAGGTAGTAGTTACCATCTCTTCTCCATTTTCTGTAAAAACTACTGAAAGTCGAAGAAGTGTAAATTCTACATGTTTTCTATGATTATTTTTATTCTTCTCACTAATCAAAAAAAAAAATGATGTTCCAGGATTTATGGAGTTATTAATGTTCCCTATGGCAATAATGGGCTAGATGGACATAAAATTATAGGAGTCATTCGTGTTTCTTAAGGATGAGCAACTTGGAGGATTTTTTTTTTTTTTTTTTTATATCTTCATGTGCGCTAGAACTCTTCAAGTGCATGCAGCGTCAATAATTTTTGCAAAATGGGGGCAATCCGTGTTTTGGATTCTCAGTGTTAAGGGTCCGCCAAGCAGCGGGATATTATTACTTGTTAGTGCCGTTGGTAAGTCGGTGAATGAGACCCCTTATCATAGTGCCCAGGAAATGTAAAGGGAGGCGGGGGATCACAATACCTTGAAGGGTCCCTGGATTTAGACTTAGGTTGAACGTAACTTCAAAACTACTGCATAAATCAGGCATTTTGTAGTGTCACTTGTCGACTTCTTGTTATGTAAACCGAGGAAGAGGAGTTTTTTCAAAAAAGGGAAAAAAAATGATCATGGAACATGGAGGGATTTTTATGTAAAATAATATTATAGTCTTAGAGAAAAAATATCTTTTACCATAACTATTGTGATAGACAGGTTCCTCCTATCAGTTTCTGAATGAAAAAAAAAAAAGAAAGAAAATATCATAGAAAGAAAAAGATAAGAAAGGAAGTGTAAATGATGCCTCTTCCGTTTTTTCCCCCTTACTGTTTAAAAAGCAATAAGGAAAGTACATGTAAAAAATGAAAAGCAGTAAAGAAAACGGAACGAATAATATTCGAGGCGTTTGGGGGGAGTAATGTTATATTTGGACATAGAAAATATACATAAGCGTTGGAAAAAAAGTGTCCATAAAAATGAAGACTTCTATAGAAAGAGAAAACATGATGCTTTTGTAATATTCAATGGGCCTAATACTTAATACATTTATTAGTGGGGCTAAAGTTTGCATCCCTACTTATTTCGGAGTGGATTTTCTCTAAGTGAAAATTTTATATGACTTTATATTTTATAATGTGTAAGAGCACTGTTGTTTGGCTCGAAAAGCCACGGTACTAATTCAACAAAAGTTTATATGAACCACTTTTTGAATGCAATGTTCTTTTTTAGGTTATGGATGAAAGATAAATAAGCAAAAATATCAACAAGCGCTAACCATGCAAATACCCACTCGCTAAAACATCATTACAAAGGTGAGGCAATAACATGGGACGGAAAGTTTGCCAAAACCTAAATTGATCATCATTGGTACTATTCAATTTAGCTATTCTATCAACACAGGAATTGATCTCGCATACCACATGAGACATGCGTACAACCTAATCCCTTGCCAAGAGATGAGAAACCTCCGTGAGAACAGCAACACAAGTATGGTGCTTGGTCCAAGGGTTAGATATAAATAAAGTGACGGCATGTAATGAGTCACTTTCACATCACACTAAACGATATATTCTTTCCCATACTCTAGCAAGGCCAACTCTGATCGCCATAAGCTCTACAAATAAAATAGAATGTTCCCAAGAAAACTAGAAAATCCCTGTACGCGCCACATCAACAACCCAACAATTAGTACCATCAGTGTTTAACTTTACTTCCTCTTCCTGTGACTAGCCCAGCATACCACACGCAAAACCATAGTGCGATGCTGAGTAAAGGACAAGTGCATTCGGATGGAGTGGATGTCCACAACTAGTAAGGCTAACACCTTATCCACCATCCACAAGGACGACTCAAAAATTTGTTTATTACGCCAACACCAAACCCACCATAACGTTACTACAAAGGACAAATTAAAGGAAAATCTGAAATTTGTATTTACTCAATCCAGCAAAGGAATAGTGAAGAAGTGCAGATCATGACCAAAGCCCAGTTCAAACCAAACAAGCCTGTAGTGACAACGGTCACGGAGGCAATGCAATCGATCTTCCTCCCCAAGTCCACATCGCACACAATTTGGTGAAGCAGCAATATGCCTATTAAACCTAAATTTAGCAGTATGGAGAGCGAAGTGATATAGCTGCTAGATCAAAAACTTAAACTTTTCGAGGACCAGTAATTTCCAAATCCACATCCAAGACCCTCCAATCTCCTCAGAAGCACAATCCTTAAGTAACCATCAATAACCGCTTGTAATAGAATATTCACCGCTTTCCTGTCCAAGCAAGCACCAAGCCTTATCACACTCACCCCAACTTGGTAAAGAACGATCAGCCAAAAAGTGGCGAATTTCTTCAGGGAAAAGAGTATTCAAAATATTAAAGTGCCATTGGTTATCCCACTAAAGATCATAGATACAGAGCTCTGAATCTGAAATATGGATGTAATCTACCATAGTAGCCACCTGTTCCCTTTCCAACCAACTGTCATACCATAAGGAGACATTTCTTGAACCAAGAGAGAAGTGAAATTCATCCTTCAACCTCACTGTAGCTTTGCTAATCCCCCTCCATATATAAGAACACAACCCTGATGATATGGAGTGAAAGATCAAGCCATGATTGAGATATTTTGCCGTAAGACTTGAACGCACCTCTTTGGTGAATTATTCTCAATGAGCCACAATAGCTTCCCAAGTAAGGCCATGTTCATGTTACGAGCTCCCTAATTCCTAGGTCCCTTGCAACTCTTTTGTCGAGTTAAAACTTCCCAAGTAATAGGATGGAAACAGCAGCAGTTTGTCTAATTACCCCAAACAATATTCTGATTGAGCTTTTCTCTTCCACACAAGATTTACACATATTCATGTAACGAAATCATTCGAGCCAATTAGTTTTTTGCAAAGAATAAATATTGAATTGGTTAATACATGGTCAAATCACTTAATTCTATATAACAGTCAACAATGATATGTGATAGTGATTGAAACCACGCAAAATTTGAAAAGTTTGGACAAAAAGCAGAATTATTTTTCAGGTGCAAGAACAAAATTCACTGTTTTTCCCAAGACAAAAAATATATTTCACCACAAAAAAAAAGACCAAAAGATATATTTATACCCTTTGGACTATTATAAAAGTTTTTCATCCTTTGAAAAAAAATTGCCCTCTTTCTCGTAAGGAGCTACTTAGGAACCTGATTAAGATATCACAGTCTAGTCTTTAATTATGAAGACCAATAAATTCTATTGAACAAGGAAGAGTATGATCAAAACAACCACAGGATTTAGAAAAGGGTCATAAACTCATATAGCTCGCTCAGGCCTGTAGGAAAGGAGAGTACATAATGTGTCAATTTATGTATCAGGACTGAAGCTTTCACGAGTTGGGTTGTCCGAATCAAAGGGACTTGGAATTAATACCAAACAAAGGAGCCCTTTTCCCCAAAGAAAACGTCCAACAGCAGGTGAGGTCGTTTATCTCCAGCAAGAAGAGAACACGTCTCAATCCACTTCCTTCCCAAGCATGCTATCTTTCATACTGTTGATGGGTGGATTCTGTTTCCCCATTACATGACTCAACTATATTCTGTTTAAAGTAGAACATGTACTATCGCATAAAGCTTTTTTGTTTCTTTGTTTTATTTTTTACTTTTTTATACATCATAAAAAAAAATGCTTTAGAAATTTACCATGATTTCTATTAGAAAAATCATCTTCTCCTCTTTCCATGAGAATGCCATTTGACTTATTCAAATCAAGGAAATGGATACGGTGGCCCATAATCGGACAACTCTTTCTTTAGTGCATATAAAGAAGGTTTACTAAATATAAAGATTAAAGACTTAGAGCACTAGTGTCCATTACTTGGCATCCGAGGTTTAAGACATCCCTGGACGGCTGGACAGGACATATGGGATTGGATTCGTTTAATTTGTCAAGTTCTATCAAATCCCAAATGAATGAAAGAAAATGACTTATTGATTCATTTTCAGCTCCTTGGACATCCATCAAAATTCAAAACGATTTATTAATTATTCTTGGTAAATCAACATCAGTTGTTGCAATTAGTAAGTTAGATGGTCCAAATAGATAAAGACAAGAGGGTACTAATTGAGATTGGAGACCAAAATGGTCTACTGAGTGGCGTTACTGGTGCTGTGATATACGAAACAAGAGAATATGTGGCTTGTCACAAGAAGTACAGTGTACATAGCTAGGATAGGATGATGAGAACAAAAAGTGGCCAGGGTTGGAAGTGGGAGTGGGATATATGAGAAGCATATTGATATCAGGGCATGCAATTAATACTCTTTCACCTTGATCACCTTCAACCCTCATCATAATTTGGTCGGTGCAAAAATCTTAAATCCATCAAAGGAGCCGGGAGTGCTATACTTTCATGATTCTTTTTGGAATACTGGGCACGGCGCCTCTTTAGAAGTGGCGTTTTCTAGGAAGGCAACTTTCTCTTGTGGACCAAATAAGTGATATTAGATATACAATTAAATTATATAATAAATATACATTATACATCTTATTCCTATTGGATTTGATGAATGAGTGTGGATTACACATCACATCTAATGGTGATAAGCTGTGTGGTGTGTATTTGTTGTATAATTTAATTGTACACCAAATATTATTCATTTTTTATTGAGTAATGGTATTTTAACACCTAAAAGTGGATATCTAAATAGGATATTTACATTATTACTATTGGATATGATAATGATTTTCACTATCTCTATCCATCCATCATACCCAATAATAACAGTCAGGTTTTTTAGATAAACAACAACTTTTGAGCCATAGAATAATATCATTTTTTCTTTTACCACTAGTATTCTATTAAATAATTATACGGTGATTTTTTTTTTTTACCTTCATAGAGTTTAATTAAACCCACCTACTGCCACATTTATCCTCCCAAGCCACTTTCCTTAATAAAAGGTTAGCCTTGTATAATATAAATATATAATTAATTGCATGCCCGTGTATCTTAAATTTTGTATAGTCTATATATAGGTTATAAGCCTATAATAATGACCACGAATCCACGATGATTGAAGCTTCAACTTTGACAGCAAAAATGGGCTATATCTTGATTCTTTTACCTTCTTGTTGTGGGATCCTTTCTACGAAAGCCAATGTTATCCTCCAAAAAGTCACTGCCATGATGAATACAGTAAGTGACAATCTTCTTATATTTTGGGGTCATGTACTATATATATAGATGGAAGGTGGCCAAAAGTTACACCTACATTTCATAAAGATTAAAGAGAGGAATATCATTTGGTGTAGATTCTCACATTCCACTTTTTTTACTCATTAGCAATTGAACATGGAATAAGAATAGTTTCTTTTTCGTTCTTTAAAAACTTTTTTTTAATGAATGAAAGAAAATGAGAAAAATTGAAGAGTTAGAACAACCGGGTGATAATGATGTTCACATTTTTGTCCTCTTTCAACAATGTCAAACAAGTGGTAATAGTAATTAGTTAGTGATCGCTTTTGTATTACTCCAATCCCTTGAAGGAAATTAAAAGATATTAAAAAAACAAGGTTATACGTTAATCAGCGAAATTTTGGTTCTAGCTAGGAGGAGCAGGATATATAGTACTGGTCCAGAGAATGAGTACTGTTTGTCCACAAAACGGTGCATGTGCTTCCATTGTATGATGTAGCTGGCCATCTACAGAGTTGACAGCATGAATCTTCACATCTCTGCACTAGAAAGTGATGTGAACCTCACAAAGAGACTTCATGAATACAATCATATATTATGGGCAGCAGCTGGGCTCACTCGCCATGTGAAAGTCATAAAGAAAAAGCAATAGACACATAACTTTAACCTTTCAATAATAAGTGTAACTTAAAAGTTTTCTTAGATTAATTGGCATTTCAAATTATAGTCGAAAATTAATTACCTTTTTAGTTGTACCTTCAAGAATGATTAACAAGTTTGCAGGTCCCATGCGTATTATAAATATATATTCTATATTTCTGCGCTCCGGATTTCATAGTTTGGACCTATTAGAGAAAGATTGAAGCTAGGGTGGCGATCTGATTAATATCCTAAGCATAGCCTTTTGGCCTTTTACTGAGAATGATTTCTCCCTTACATAAACTGTATTTATGGCTTGCTAATTATCAACGTCAGTGTATATATGCAGGTTCCCGCCGAGCAAAAAGTTTATATGCATTTCTAAATCAAGTTTTCTACTCTTGGCTAAAATTTCCCTAAATCCATGTGAAATATGGTGAACTTCCGTGTGTTCATTCATGTAAGTGAATGATATATCTCAGATCTCAATTGAGAAATACTAAATGGTGCAAAAACAAATCCGTTAAAGAGGGTACAAAACCACTAAAAAAAAAGTAATAATTTTGCTGCATTATGAACATTTCTCTCACATCTAATTTTTTTTTTATCATAATGGTATTATTTAAACACTTAAATAGACATTCACTTAACAATCATTCTCACGTATTTCATTTATCACATCATATTTAATTATTATTAAATAGATGTCCCAATAGATGTCAACTTTTTTTATGTTTGAATAACATTTTTATTTCTTATCAAGAAAAAGATTAATAGCACAAATAGCTCAAGTGAAAACTTTTTTACTGCACACCCGATTTGTTATTGACATCTTCGTCTCGTATCATTTATGTTAGAGATATTTCGTTCTGATTGCTCTCAATTTTAATAGAGTATTAGTAATCAATATAGACTATTTTATTATTAACCAATAATATTTTCTTTTAGATTTAATTAATTTATAAGCCCTATAGTTATATTGAATTTTTTAATTAAATTTCTATAGTTTAAAATTTATAACCAAGCCCTTATAGTAAATAAAAATTTATAATTAGTCAATGGGCCTAGCAACCATTATTATGAAAGTATGAGCTTAAATACAATATTTTGGGATTTGTTTTTTAATGTGAATGCATATGTAAGAAAAGAAAAGCTGACAACTATTTCATGGTGATGCTTTTTTTAAGACTTAATTTCACTTGTTTATTGCCCAATAACAAAAGAATATAATTGCTACTCTTAAATTTTATAAAAATATTAAAAAAATTAATTAAATTTATATCCTTAAAATAAAGATATAAGTTATCTACTATAATTCGTCTGGTAATAAGAGAGTTTTGGTAGTATGAATAAAGTCTTAAATTTAAATTTTATTGTAACTAATATAATTGTAAAAAAAAAAAAGATATATTTTTTTAAATATGGAAAATGATTTATGATTATATCATTTGGACGAGTATCTGTTAATGAAGTAGCTACCTTTGAATGAATAATCTGGTGGGACTAATTCGCAATACAAATGCAAGTAATAGATTCAATGGTCATTTCATTTTCTTACTTTATAGCTCATTGTGAATTTAGACGATCTAAAATTCTAAATCCATCGAGATTTTAGGGAGCTACTGTATGGGTAAGCCACGCGCTTATGTGGTAGGTGTTCGTAAGAAGAAGGAGTGGATTGAGTTGGTCAGCCGCTAGTTGAGGGAGCAGCACGTTGCCGGTTGCCGGTTGCCGGCGCGTGACGTGGACAAATAATCAAATACTGTTGCTTCACTCCAATTGGATAGGCCGTATGTGGGTCCCTTTTAAGACGCTCTCCCGGGCCTGCTTTCCCGAACCTCCTTGCTTTGGTTCCGAACTACCAATTTGAATTTTTTGAACGTTACGCTCATGCTCTGCCCTCTCTTCTTGTTCCTCAAAGCTGCCAAAACGCTATTTGTCCAACAATATTTTCTGATTAAGAAATTGATTGATTGATTGAAAGAGAAATTTTCAAATCCTGTTATCTGTATGCATTCAAATCTATCTACAATATTTTTTATTTCTTGAATAATGAGTAAAAACTCTTACACTTACATGTTATACATTAAACTTAAATTCCATAAATCATGACTCCGTGAAATCCTAGGGCCTCAAGTCTCTACCCTCTGGGATAAAGGCTCAACTTTCAGAAAAAGTAACTGTGAACTTTAGGAGAAATATATATATATATATATATATAAAATTCTATAGCGTAGTGTGATGATTCTCAACCGATATATATAAAAATACTTTGCAACTTTAGTGAGCAAAGCGTACGGAACAGACTTAATTGACTTGGATGAGAAGGCCACAAACAATTGATGATCAGTTTGTTGCATTTCATTTCACTATGTTAGTTCTAATTTGATTATATTATAATAATTTGAAGCCTGTGGAGGTAACTGTTTTCCAACAACCATTGCACTAACCGAAAGAGAATGTTTACCAAATGCTGTGGTTGCATAGCCCATTCGTTTCCAAGTTACTGCTAGATGGATTGTCAGATTACAATACAGGTTGTGAATTTTGTGAATGCTTGCTTTCATCAACCTTTTTGACTTGCTCAAGCCACTGTTGGTACGTGGCAAATAGTCTATACACTTTCGTGACTTAGAAACTTAACCGCATATAATTCATGGATTGGTCACACATGTTGGAAACTCTATACATATTTTCATATATGTGCCTTCTAGTTCAACAAAAATAAAATAGTACCTCTAATCATAACTGTTTAATCTTTCCATGCTGTAGATCAACACATATTTCAATAAAAAAAATTAATTTTAATACATTGCTAACCGTAGGATTCTTTTTATGATAGTAATTCAATTATATTTTTCCAAATATTATAAGTGATATTTTATTTCCAAATTGTCTTAAAAGTTACTCATATGAATATAAATGATAAATTAATAATGCGAAGCACTTTTTTGGTATAATAATGGAAAGCATTTCATACTAATAATCTCCTTTTTTGGGTGTATTGGAAGCAGTTTCAAACTATAAATCCAGAAAAACTATCCAACCCCCTCATTACTAATCCATTTCTAATAGCTTAAATTAATCTCCTTTAATTTAATAATTATTTAAAATTTCTACATGAATAAAAGTTAAATTTTCTTCAAACATTAAAAAGGAAGAACGGAAAAAGACTCAAACCTTACATAAGATGGTACATGGAAAAAGATCGAGGCCCTTTGTAAACGAATGGTTGCATACTAATTCACTTAACATGGGGATCGGGGATCTTGTTAATTTGCTCTTCGGATTAATTAGCAAAAGGTTCCTAAACATGGATGGAGGGGTGGTTTATCATTCGATAGTCTTAACCATGAAGCCAAGTACCAACATCTAAGCTTACAACATCATCATCTCATCTCAGTCTTAGCAATTAGAAAATCAAATCTTAATTTCAAAATCCAGCGGTAGGGGGACCTACTAAATTCTTTTTTATTTTGAATCAAAGGGCAAATTGATAGTTGTGGAATACAAAGTTGGGCTTGACCAAACGTGGTGGTGTTTTGTGGATGAGCATTAACGAAGCAGACAAACCCAACCACCTTCAACTTCTCTTGCATAATTTTTTTTAGGTGTTACGGATATATTTTTTCTGAACCCCAAAAGGAGGGGTTTTTTGTTCCGTTAAGTTAGGCAAGAATGGCACTCACTTTTTCTTTTTTCTCGATTATTCTATTCTTTTTACTTTCTTCCTGAGAAGTTAGCACATTATTTAGAGAGAGGATCATCTGAATGGTAGTGACATTAAGTGAGTGTCATCATGTCATGACTCTTAAATTATACCCTTAAATTTGTTTAAGAATAAAAGGTTACGTCGACAACTAATATAGCCTTGGCATTAGGGACATGGCCGGGTCATGCCCAAAACGCATATTGTTTATGTACGTGCAATATTCATATCTTCCAACTTTGAAGAAATCCTTAAACTGAAAACTTGGAATAAAAGAGAAGCTAGAAAATAATTTGTGGGCGTTACGATGGTAAGCCTTCATGTGCCCAAGTCGGTTCTTCATAAAGTTGGTGGGTGGATGAGCACAGGTCCATCAGTCTCAATGAAACAATAAAAACTGGAGCATATAGGAGTAATAATAATGACCTAAAAACAAAGCAGGGTCATTACTCATTAACCATTGATTATTTGATGGTTGGCCACTTGATGATACTACTAATTACCAAAAATTAAAGCATCATATAAATGCTTTGCATTTCGTATGTGCTGATTGCTGAACCTGATCGAGCCAGGTAAATATTCCTGATAATTCTAGTGAACCAAAATTGAATATTATTGCTATAATATAATTGGCCGTTAAACAACATCATGAGGATTGCTTAAAATAAATCATTGCGTTTCTTGTTGAGAAATTATTACTGGTAGTCTTTTAGCTTTGTTTATCTCCATAGTTGCAGCACAAATAACATAAAATTTTTTTTTGGAGTAGACCAGACACGTCTATATCATATACCTACCTATTATTTACTCCACAAACAAATGATATAGATAAACGAATATTATTATTATTTTGGTGTACAACAAACGAATATTAATTCAAACAAAGGTGGCAGTGATTCATTGCAAGTAAACATGGCTGAGCTAAGACATCTACCCCCATTATGTTTTCCACATATCCAAAAATCCAATAAAAAATTCATATTTTGGGTGTGTGTTTGGTCCGTGGATAAAAATGATTATATCAAATATATTTAATTAAATGATTGTATAATTTTTTAATTAATAGTGTATTAAAATTATATCTTTTCTCATATCATGTAAAAATTTATAATCAAAATAGGATTTAACTTCTATACACAATATATTTTTATATAATTATCCAATCATGTATTAACATATTAGTTAATAATTTATTCTTTTATCTTTTTTTGAAAAATTATATAAATAAAATTTTTTAATTGGATGAGATAATACATGCATCAACTTAAAATTATCAAAATTAAAATTGAATTCCTAAAAATAACACTACCAAAAAAAATCAACAAAAATAAAAATAAGTGCTTAGAAAATAGTATTTCACTCCCTTCGACGAGTGAACTTAACTCGCGGTTACGGCCATAAATGTTCCAAGGTCTCCTGGTGTACGAGAACTGTTGCTGTACCACTACACGACAAAAAGTGCAATATAATCCCTCCATCCAACAGTTATTAAGCAAGATAACAAAGAACATAATAATAGAATATTTATAAAATTATAATATGTGGATTAATGTATCATTATAATTATTAATTATGGAGCATATTAAAGGATTAGAAATGAAAGATTATATTAATAATTATTAATTATTAAAAAATATTATTAAAATAAAATATAATCTATTAGAACCTAAAATTAATATATATTTTAAAATATAATTTTATTTAAAATAAACAGACATTCTAAAATAGGGGGGAGTAAGAATTTAACCAACACCCTTTTCTTCCTCTACATTCCTATGATGAAGAACTGCACGCGCCGTGAAACGGAGTGACCTGTAGCTTTTTGTTTTTTGGTGGCTTTGTTGTTGCTCTGTGGGGATTTAAAACAAAACATAACATCTTAATCTTAATTTTAGTGACAATGAATTTGAACAAGGAGGAAGGTCCCAGGTCTGGGACTAGGTTCGGAGTTGAGTTGTGGGGAAGAGAAAAAAGGCAACACCAACATAGTGGGGGGAGTATAAAGCGGCCTTGAAATGAAATCAATACAGGAAGGAAAGTGAACTCAACTGCTATTGTATGAGTAGTAGTAGTACCCCCCCACTCTGTATTCCGTAGAGAGAAAAAGGAGAAAAAAGCTAAAGGGTAATGGAGAATGTGGGTGTGTCAATTGGTAACAACTAATTCGGAAAGAAATCTCAACAACACTCTACACCATCATCAAACATGCATTCATAGATAATATCTCAACACACAACCCACTCTTTAAAAGCCTTTTATACCTATCTTTCTCTCTTCTCTGTCTTCCTCACCTTAAGATTCCATTTCTTCTTCTTCTTCTCTTCTGTCTTGGAGATCCAGCCTCTCTCCTTCTCATCAATTCACCCTCTTCTTCCATTGGATGGATGGATGGATGGATGGATGAGATTGTGCAATGTTGACGAGTGGGGTTGGTCAACTTAGTCTCTGGTGGTGAGGGAGGGTCTCAAAAGGCCGGGCTTTGTAGTGTGATCACTATCTTTCTGGTGTTCAAGTTATGGCTGCTGCATTGTCCTTTTCCGTGGCATCGGTTGTGGAGGATGTGCTTCAACAGCACGGCACTCGCCTCAAAGATCTTGATTTGGAATCCAGAAAAGCAGAAGAAGCTGGTACTTTCCCATCGTTTTTCTGGGATTCTGTAAAAATCCAATTTTTGGAATTGTTGATAATAAGAATAACAAGCATTTTCTGCTCTTAGCTCTCTCACCTGTATCTCTTCCTTTAAATCTGTAAAGTATAACTCCTGCATTGCTGTATATTGATTGCTGAAAATTGTTGGGAGAAAGCTTTAGGAATGTCAATTTTCTGGGTTTGATCACCGTTAACTAAACATCAGAACAGCATATAAGCGTAGTCCTTTGATCTAAAATCCTTGTGAATGTCTCTAATTATCATCTTTATCTGGATTTTAATATCAGTTATTCTGAAATACAAATTCTTTGATGTGCAGCATCCAGAAGATATGAAGCAGCAGGGTGGCTGAGAAAAATGGTTGGAGTTGTTGCAGCAAAAGATTTACCTGCAGAGCCCTCTGAGGAAGAGTTTAGGCTTGGTTTGAGAAGTGGGATCATCCTTTGTAATGTTATCAACAAGGTTCAACCCGGAGCTGTACCTAAGGTGAGCTAGATCATAGTTTATTTACTCGGGTTTGGGTTATTGTTTATTTAGTATTTTTACTAATGTCTACACCGTGTTCTTCCTCTAAGGTTGTGGAGAGTCCTGCTGATTCTGCAATGATCCCTGATGGGGCACCATTATCCGCATATCAGTATTTTGAAAACGTGAGGAATTTCCTGGTTGCTGTCCAGGAAATTGGACTTCCTACTTTTGAGGCATCCGATCTGGAACAAGTATGTACCTTCAGATGCTTCTTCTATTTTACCTTTCTTTTTGGGGTAATGAATTTGGATCATGGTGAATTTCGTTGTTAATAAGGCCTGACGATCCAACAGGCTGCAGCACTTGGTAAATTTGTGTGCTATGGAAGTTTGATTATGTATTGTTTTGGTTTCCTGCTGAATCATTGATTATATTTTAGGGAGGAAAATCATCCAGGATTGTGAACTGCGTCTTGGCCCTTAAATCCTACGGTGAATGGAAACAGGCTGGGGCAAATGGTGTGTGGAAATTTGGTGGAAATCTTAAACCCACCATCTCTGCAAAATCTTTTGTGAGAAAGAACTCGGAGCCGTTTACTAATTCCTTGTCAAGGACCTCCTCCATTAATGAAAAGTCTCTGACTGGTTTTGCCACTGAATCTGAGTCTTATAAAATGGTAGGTAAGCTTAATTTTTTGACATCTATACCTGCTCTGGGTTTGTCTAGTTGAGCAGAAAGAATAACTGATGAAATTCTTGCATTCATACACTTGCAGTCTGGTTCCCATTCTCTGAGTACGCTTGTTCACGCAATTCTATCAGATAAGAAGCCAGAAGAAGTGCCAACGGTAAGAGGATTATATGTTGTAGGTATTCCATAACTGATCAAGTTAGAACCAAGGGGAAGATAAGCAATTTTACTTGAAACAATATCACAAGTATATCCAAACAGCAGAGTTCACACCCCCAATCACTAGTCTCCATGTGGTTCAGTTCTATCTATAATACCAAGAGCGCCCTTGAGACTACATGTTTCTAAGTAATATTCTTCTTCTGCATGGAACAGTTGGTTGAATCCGTTTTGAACAAGGTTGTAGAAGAGTTTGAGCATCGCATTGCAAGCCGTGCTGAACAGGTACAATACTTTTCTCCTTTCAGAAATGTCACTAGTTTGTAGGCAAATGGCTGTTCATATTTTGTGCTTTTTTTACCTGTCTTAGATATACTTCCTAAGTTCACATTTATGATAAGCTGTTATTGTTATCTTTTTATCGTGTAACTTACAGCCCAAGATGACTTCAAGAGATTCTTTTTCTCAAAGCAACGGGTCTGTTTCTCAAAAGTTTGTTGTGGCAGATAAAAAGGTAAGGCAAACCATAGTTTGTAAAGCATAGTGTTTAACATATTCTTGGGACCTTGATGAAACTTTAAAAAACATCTATGTTGTGATTAGGTGGAGAACAAGATTCATATGGTAACAAAGAAAGAGGATTTCATTCAGAAAAATCATGTTGCTGCTGAGGAATCCCAAAGACAACTCCTGAAGCAGCAAATGCTATTTGATCAACAGCAAAGAGATATTCAAGTAGAGAACCTGAAACAATATTAACCATTTAAGCTTTTCAATTTTTTACTGATTTAGTAAAATATTTTGGTTCATTATATTTTTGTAGGAATTAAAGCACACTCTCTACAACACAAAAGCTGGTATGCAGTTCATGCAAATGAAATTTCAGGAGGAGTTTTATAATCTGGGTAGGGATCTATGATTAATTCAAGTTTTTCACCAATCATTCCATTCCTTTCTTACCTTGCGATGGGTAGATAAGATGCTGCATCTTATTTAACTTTTTTATATTTCTTTGTAGGCATGCACATTCATGGCTTAGCTCATGCTGCTTCTGGATATCATAGAGTTCTTGAAGAAAATCGCAAACTATATAATCAAGTCCAGGATCTTAAAGGTAACAAGAATATTGATTGGCTGGTTGCTTTAGGCCCAGCTCCTATTTATGCCTTTCCAATGTAATCTTTTCTTTTATTTTTAAGCCAAATATACTTAAGATGGGCAATGTTGTTTGATCAGGAAGCATTAGGGTTTACTGTCGAGTAAGACCCTTCTTTCCTGGACAACCTAACCAGCTGAGCACAGTCGAAAATATAGAAGATGGAATTATAACTATTAACATTCCTTCAAAGAATGGGAAGGGACGGAAATCTTTCAACTTCAACAAAGTCTTTGGACCATCTGCAACTCAAGGTTGGTTTACTTTTCAGTTTCAGTCATCTCCATAATTTATATATTTAGTGTGATTGAATTGGTCTCTCCTTTGTTGCAGCGGAGGTCTTCTTGGATATGCAGCCACTTGTTAGATCTGTTCTTGATGGTTATAATGTTTGCATATTTGCATACGGCCAAACAGGATCAGGAAAAACCTACACTATGGTAGGTTCCACTTGAAGTTCTCTCTTAAAAGACTTGAAATTTATAATGACAATTTGCTGATTTATGTTTCTTACGTGCAGACTGGACCAAAAGAGATCACAGAGAAAAGCCAAGGTGTAAACTACAGAGCTCTAAGTGATTTGTTTCTTATAGCAGATCAAAGAAAGGATACTTTCCACTATGATGTTTCTGTTCAAATGATTGAGATATATAATGAACAAGTCAGGGATCTTCTCGTTAATGATGGAACAAACAAAAGATATCCTTTTACCACTTATCTGATTATAACCTGGAAAAGTTTGTATGGTTATACCTTTAAATCTTGTATAACCTATTTTATATGGCTGGCTATACAAGAGTATAACCTCAACTTGTAGAATATGCATGCATTGACTGCTAGTTTGAATTTTTGAATAAATGTTGGTTAAGTTTTCAAGGTGAACACAACCTTTAATGATGATGATTGCTTGCCCTTAACCATTTATACATTAGAAATCCGTAGCAGTTCCCACAAAGGGCTCAGTGTGCCAGATGCAAGCCTTGTCCCAGTATCATCAACTATTGATGTTATTGAACTAATGAACCTTGGGCAAAGGAACCGTGCAGTTGGAGCAACAGCCCTTAATGACCGTAGTAGCCGGTCTCACAGGTATATCCTATTCATTTTCCCATTGTCCACTACTTTTTTGTTCTGGCGGTTCTTGGACAGTGTTAACCATTTTGTTATATTTTGGCAGTTGCTTGACTGTTCATGTTCAAGGAAGAGATTTGACATCTGGAACTATCCTTCGTGGATGCATGCATTTGGTTGACTTGGCAGGAAGTGAAAGGGTAGACAAATCTGAGGCCACAGGAGATAGACTAAAAGAAGCACAGCACATTAACAAATCCCTTTCAGCTTTAGGCGATGTCATCGCTTCCCTTGCTCAGAAGAACTCACATGTTCCCTACAGAAATAGTAAACTGACACAGTTACTCCAAGATTCACTTGGTAAGGCTTAAGAAGGTGGCTTGCTAATGGGGTAGTGTTAACTATATTGTAGCCATATTCTCTTATGTTCCTGAATCCTGGTTTACATAGATCTTCTGAATCTGATAATACTGTTTGGGTTTATTTCAGGAGGACAGGCCAAAACACTAATGTTTGTTCATATAAGTCCAGAGAGTGATGCTGTTGGAGAAACACTTAGTACCTTAAAATTTGCAGAAAGAGTTGCTACTGTTGAACTTGGTGCTGCTCGAGTAAACAAAGATAGTACGGATGTAAAAGAGCTCAAAGAACAGGTTGATATTCAAATTTAACCTCTGGTTCTTCATAATAATCTTACTGAAAAAGATAAACAAAATCCACTTCAATTGTATCAAGATTAACTACTGAATTGTGCTTCAGATTGCCAGCCTAAAGGCAGCACTGACAAGAAAGGAAGGGGAATCAGAACACTCTCTCTCTGCTAGTTCTGAAAAATACAGGACAAAGGCTAGCGACCTATCACCTTATACTGGGGATAGCCTTGGATGTCGACGACCAATGGTTGATGTTGGCAACATTGGGGTATGCATCCTTCATTTCCTAGTTCAGATAATTTTTCATCCACTGGAACTAGATCGAAAGGGATGGTATGATGTAAGAATAAAAATATGGTTGCTGAATGCAACTGGATCCTCAAAATACAGTTTTGTGTGCTCAACTCATTACATTG
This sequence comes from Dalbergia cultrata, assembly GCA_031216105.1. NCBI lineage: Eukaryota > Viridiplantae > Streptophyta > Magnoliopsida > Fabales > Fabaceae > Dalbergia > Dalbergia cultrata. The sequence continues at coordinate 54,023 of JAVHNL010000515.1, forward strand.
TTTAGGAACAAATGTTTACCATTAAATTGTAAGGGCAAAGGGTCAAAAAGTAAGCGCAAGGCCAAGCCCCAAGCAATGCATGAAATGTTCTGAGACACCATTTATGGTTCTAAAGACTATCACAAACAAATATTCCAGGCATTTAACTCAGAATCAAGAGAATAACTGCATAGAATTCACTTTCACTGTTAAGAATCTTTTAACTCAAGTGATCTTTCTTAAAAACAAAGAAAGTTCATGCTTTTTGTTTGGTTATCACTATTCCTTGATTAACTGATGGAGCTTGAACTATTCATCCTGCAGCTTCAGAGCAAGACCACATTTAGGAGCAAAACTCAGAGCTTTGATTTTGATGAGATGTCATCAAACTCACCACCCTGGCCCCCAGTAAACAGCCCTGGACAAAACTATGCAGAAGATGATAAAGAACCTGGTTCAGGAGAATGGGTTGATAAGGTCATGGTAAACAAGCAAGATGTGAACAAAACTGACAATAACCTCTTAGGGTGCTGGGAAGCAACAGGGAATGGGAACTTATCAGAAGTCTTTTATCAGCAATATCTTCAAGACTCTTCCAAAATGTACTCAGAACAATCCTTTAACATGTTCATGGGGGGCAACCAGTTTAACATGGCAGGTTCAGATGACATGGATGAGCTTGATGCTGCAACCAGTGATTCCTCCGAACCCGACTTGCTTTGGCAATTTAATCATTCCAAACTAACCAGCATGACCAATGCAATTGGATCAAAGACCAAGAGATCTGTGCCAAAGGCAGCAAAAAGCCCAGGAATAAGGTAATACAAAAATAGTATTCTATTAGAATGTTTCTTTATATACAAGTTTAGTATACGTCAGATATATAGAATTGTTTTTTTTTTCCTTTAATATGTTGGATATTAATTAATAATTATCTTTTGGCAAAATTTCCAGCAAGAATGTTCTGCGCCCATCTCCTTCTGTCTCACATCGAACAGGAAGGCAACCAGCTCCAGCTGACATGAAACGAAAAGCTGGCAATAGAAAGTGAACATGTTATTTAAAACGTAAAAAGAGTGATTTTTCTTTTTATTTTTTCATTTGTCAAAATTTTTTCAATTTTTTAGATCGAGGAGAGTGAGAGAGAGGTTTTGCTTTTGCTACAGTATTTCTTTTTTTGTGCTTGTAATTTTTTGTAATTTGTAATCACACATATAATGGAGCAATAATGCTTGTTGCTTGTAATATGAAATTGTTTTTCATTTTACACACTAGCTTTTTAGGGGGATGTAATCATAAAAACTCACTGCAATGGTTTTATCTCCCGCTTCTGATCAAATCAAATGTTTTTTTTTTCCTCCTTTTTTATCTTCAACCTGCAACCTCCCCTATTAAAAGCTGCACTGTCTTCTTAAACCTCCCACTCTTTTCTTTCTTATCTTTCGATATTTTTTTCATTACACATGATGAAATAAAGCACATTAGTCAAAAGAATTTGAGGCAAGACTTTTGGACTGAACTTAGTATGTCGTTATTTCATTATTACTAACAAGCAAAAGCAAGATATTTATAACACGGAAAACTCCAGATTAAATTTTTTTTTTCTCCAATGACAATTGAAGTATTTTAGTACCATGTCATGAATTGTCTCTTCCAACCAGTACTTTATTGTGATAACTTGAGCACTGCCATGTTATCAGCATCACATAATCCTGTACTCCGTCCAAGGACCAAGTATATGGAGCTCACCTTCAGCTAAGCAACCAGCACATATCCTAACAAAGGCAATATCCAGCAACTCATTTACTCGGCTCAGAGACAAGCTGCAAGTAAGAGATTTGAAGACTCTCAGGCTCATCTGGGAGCCAACTCCCCATCTGTTTGAGCCTTTGAGGGGACTTGTATGTTAGTATATACTACACTAGTTAGCGATTTTTTTTCCCTTGGTCATTGTATACTAAGCGTGTTTTCCTGAATCATGTTATTTTTTGATTTACACTTCGTGACATGATATCCCATAAAATGTAAACCAAAATAACATTTTTCTTTCCTAATTAGCTACTGGTTTTTTTTTTTTTTTTGGTAAAAAAAAACAGATATTGTTATTTTTCCTGTCGATAGGGATAGTGTTTATTTAATAAAGCCCAAAGTTCAAATATTGCTGGGTTAAAAAATAGGAATCAGCCTTTAGCCTATCGGTTCCAGACCAAAAGAAGCCTATGGGCTAGAAAATGAGGCAAAAGCAGTAAATCTAAAGATAGTGACCACCCTGTGCCCACAAAAATCAAAATAATGACGAGCAATATACATACATTATTAAATTGTCTTTGTGATAATAAACCTTGAACCAAATGAAATATGAACAAAACAACTAATGTTGCATATATATTTTTTCGGACGGAGATGATGAATTATTCGTGTGCAATCTTATGAATGGAAATCATCTGTCCTCGAATCATGTTTCTTTCGATGTTTTTCAATCATTTATTAATACGTAAAAGATAAGTATAATATATTTGATAGTTGTCTTAAATTTTTAATTCTTCTTCGATTCTAACCATGGACATAAAAATAAATAGCCAAGGAGACAGGAAATGAGACATTTCGGGACAATTCATGTTCGTCCCAATCTTATGGTCACAACTAGTGTTGTAAACTAAGAAAAAAGACTAGTCTATTCAGGAAACTGGGGGCCAACTGTCCAAGGCTTAGATCGGTAAATGGGAGCCACAAATTAAAGTATGTATTATGTAAGAGTAATATTGTCGAAATACTAAAATTACACAATAAATACATTTTACACACTTTATTATTATTGGGTGTGATGAATGAGTAGAATAAGTGGAGACCACTCATCACATCTAATAATAATAACATATGTAACGTGTATTTATAGTGTACTGCAATTAGAATTTTTATGTGGCCAGACACAAGGGAATAGCAGTTTGTGGTTAAAAGTCATGGAACTCTGGTCGTGGAAGTCCCCCAAAGAAACCTCTCGAACTTTTTCTAGCTGGACACTATGTAATGCACCTTTCACAGGCAAACCTTTTTGACGAAAACCATTGGTATAGGTAATGAACTGAAGCCAGCTCCATTACATCATATTAAAAGGTTCCAATTATTAATTCTTAATCAATTTTTTCTTTTCTGAGAATTTAAATACGAATTGGTGAAAAGGATGGAAAAGGATGGATCCAAGCACCATAAATTTTTCGGCACAAAAATAACGATTGCGTTTCATTTCAATGTTAATCTGCCAACCAAGAAGAAAATCTTGCTTTTCCTTTGGCTTACTAATTCATTCATATTAATTCCATTCCATTGACAGGAAAGCTTCCTAACAGTATCGTTATCAAATTTTAATATACAAATAACATGTATAGGAGGGCTCGTCTGTTCACAATTGATTTAAAACCTTTTGCACATTTAAAACGCTAATGTTACTCTTAACTTCTGATTTACTCGAACGATATAATCTATATTCGACATAACAGTAAATAAAGGAACTGGCACGACAGTTTCAGATTGGGGGACAAAGGTGGAAGACACAATCATACCAATAGCAGAAGTACAGACCATGGGTTGAACAGCTGCGTGGGAACTTATAAGATTGATTTTGTCTAGTCTGCTGAGACAAGGGGGCTTTGGGGTTCGGGAGACGATTGAGATTTAAACCCAGATGTGGTTTGCTAAGGCTACACGTTATTTTACGGCTTTGCCTCATTCCTCAACCACATAGATTCTAGGAAGCCAGATTGACAATATATCAGATATCTATGATCTACTTTGTTCTCAAACATCAAATAAAATGCAAATAAACAGTTGTGCAGGTACTTCTAACATGTCCATGACCATAACAAGATACAGCAAAATTGATATCACAATAATCTTTAAACAAATCGAAAAAACGAGAAAAGGAGAGAGTAGGGGGAGGGGGAGGGGGAAGTAAAGGAAAACGAGGAGAAGGGGGGTGTGGTGGCCGCATATCACAATCTCAGTCATAACCATAAGGCGGCTTAATCACTATCATAACTTCTGAAAAGATGCATCAATCTAAAATACACGGATCGCACTTCCCATAGTACTCTTCAGGTATAAGCACCTCACCTGTTGCATACAAAAACCGTAAAGAAAGATGTAAATGGCCAACCACCAATCATGGAAAAAAAAACATAAAACAGGTGCGTTTCAAAAACATTTTATGATTTCCAGCCATGATATTGGTCAATGAACTCGTTAGAGCCTCGATACTCAATAAAACATTAACAGTTCATTCAGTGCTTTTATGGCAAACTGATGGAGTTTTTAAAGCAATTCTACACTTGTAAACAAAACTTGGCTACAACATCTAACCTGCAGACATGCACAGTTGCCTAGGACTTTCATAATCACAGCAAATGGCAATTAATATCACATTCCAAACATGTTCAGGCCAGTCAATAAATAAATAAATAGCATACATAGACATATGAGATAAACACACCACCACACTGGGATTGATGGTTTTACCTCCATCCTTTCTTTTTAAGGGAAAGAAATGTAGGTAAATTTTGACCAAAATCAGTAGATTTGAAATTGAATAGTTTCGACCAATACTCATATTTAAAACTATAATGCAGGTGTAGGGCATCAGAACTTACATTTTGCCAGTTTTTCTTCAGTAATGAAACAAGGAAATTAACACTGAGTTGTACATTTTGGAATATCTGTTTCTCTTCCATTGTGCAATTTCCAACAGCAACACCCATACAAAGAACTTTCTTCAGTTGAAACTTCACCATAGCTTTGGTTTCATTGACTTTTGACTCCAGAGATTCCTGATGTGTCACCAATGTTGGAAACTTACCTGCATTCAAGTGTTCACATAGTCATATACACAAACAACAACACATTATCCAAAACTACAAGGACTGAATTTTCAGCCATCACAGCATTGTTAAGCATAAAAAACGTGGAAAAAATGTGAAAGGCTGCTTGAGGAACTACTGATATGGGATTGCAGAGTCCCTTCAAAAGGCCTCTCCAACAAAGGATCCCAAACATCAAATTTGGTTCCCATTTGATGTCCGCCCCCTAACTAAGCTGCATATGAAATCGATTGTTTTCATAGAGCTACTCAAAGAGGCATTAATTACATGATTCAGTTGAGAACAAGTCTGTAGGAAAAAGCTATGGTAACTTTTCCATTGGCTTCCTACCTCAAATTTTCAAATCATCAGATTGAACACAAAAAGAGTGGAGAGGAGAGAAATGGAAGGCCAACATGGCAGCCCTTTTAATATGCAAAATTTGTAACAAATTCTATGGAATCAGAATTGGACAAGCCAATTGACCAATATTTTGCAGCTTCAGCTCAGATTAAGACCAACAACTTGAACAAAAGAACTATTCAAAACTTCAGCAGTCCTTACAATTACAACAACAGTATTGCTTACTTTATTCTTACCAAAACACTTTGAGAGATCACTGAGACGGTTGATCAAGAAGTTTTTCCTAAATATCAATGCAGATAATAGAAAGGCAGGCAAGGATGCAAAAATAACAAACACATTTCTAGACATGCATAGGAATAATTAGGGGTTATGCAGAATAGAACCAGAAAACATTCAAAGCATCTTCTAAGCTGCCATGCTGTTATGATAAAAACAACCAAGATAACCAATATTAAACCAAGCAAAGCTACTTGCCTGCCTTGTTCAAACCAGGGCCCAAAAGACGAGGAATTTGCTTGATGACAGCTTCAGAAGCCAGAAAAGCATGGTACTTCTTGGCAAGCTTCTTCACAAGTTTCTTGTTCTTGTTAAGCTTTTTCAGCGCTTCCACATCCATGTAGTCCAGCCCAATTTTTTCTGCCTGTGGTTAATAAATGACATCAAGACAATGTAAATCACAAAAACTTATATAACACTCGAGATAAAACAAATCAATCTTAATTTAATAAGAAGAAAAACCTCCATATCTACAATTTACAATAAAAATGCGCAAGCTGCATGTCATCGGCTAGCAAAATCATAGCAATTGCAACGTTGACTACTAGAATCGCGAAGATATTAATTCAGTGACATGTCAAACTATTATCATCAACGTTAAAAATTACAGGAAAAAAGGAATATAATAGCAATAATGATGAACCTCTTCGACGTGCTGAGCATCACCAAGCATGCAGATCTTCATCTTAGGGCGAGGAATGTGAGGGAGCTTGACAGAGCCACTGAAACGCTTGTCCTTCTGAGGATCATAGTTCTTCAGCCCAATCTGCAGCTCAATGGTCTCCGTGAAATTCCGCTTCTTCTCGTTTGCATTGGCAACCACTTGAGAAATCGCCTCTCTCAGTGCATCACTTTGTAGCTTACTGTCACAGAGGGGAAAAAACACACACACATAAACAAGACACTAATACACATCACACGTTGATTAACATTTTCACGCTTTAAAAAAAAAAAAAAAAAAACTAATGGCAATAAGCATGAAACAGTGTATAAGAAAGATTGAAATGATGGAATAAGGGCAAATCACCTCATGGTGAGAGGCTGAGGCTTCTTGTCTCAGCGTCGGTGCCGCCTATGGAAACAGAGGAATCAAGCGAAGCGAAGCTTGACGAAAGGAAGAAGTGAAACGGCTAGAGCACAAACACTTTGAAAGAAGGAACCCTAGTTTTATTTTTTCGGTTTTGGGTCTGAGGTACAAAAGGGGCCGAAGGCCCAATTTGAACACCAAAGAAAGAAAGGGACCCAACCCAATCAGTCCATTTTTATTCGGCAAAAAAAAAAGGGACTGTCACGGGCTCCTATCCATTCCCTACCAAAGATATACACATGAAGTAATGATAAAATAGGGATGATGGAACCATGTGCTATGGCATAGCTGATAGAGGTTGTGTTCCCTTAACTATCTTTTTTCGGGTTCAATTCTTGGAGGGATAGGAATGAAGCGTTATCATCCGCGCTGTAGCCACCCCTGCTTGGCAATACTTAAATCCGGATTAGTTGGCCTATTGAATTAGAAACTGGTGGGAGGCAAAAAAAAAAAAATAGGGATGATGGAAAGTATAAAAATATAAACAGATATGGCGGACACATTAAAATTGGGTGATTAATGATTTTGGTCAACAGATAACTACATCTCTAAATCCAGCATTTGGGAAGAAAAAAAATTCAAGGACGACTTTTTGAGCTTCAGCTTTCTTCCTAAAAAAAATCTATCACCATCATCAGTATTTCATCTTCTGAAAAAAAAAAAAAAAAAAAGAGTTACCTTGTGTTTGAGAATCTGAGTGTGGTTTGGAGCAGAATCATAAGAGCTGAGAGATTTGTGAGATTAAAACAAATAAAAAAAAAAAGAACAACACCGTGTGATATTTCCTTTCTTGCTCTTGTTATCTAGCTTTGATCTTGTTCATTCATTCTTGATTCATGAATCATGCACTCATAGAGTCTCTGTTGGTAAACACATGCATAAACACAACATTCGGTTAGTGAATCCATGAATACATGTCATCCTTTCTTCCACAACAAACAAAAAGGGGCTTAAATCACAGTCAAAGAATCAGCAGCAATAACCCATTTCTCAGCATCAAACACAAACCTATCACAAAGCATCAACCAAAAATCACAACTCCTGCAACTAAAAAATCAAAGCCATAGCCATCCATCATCATCATCACCATGCGGCACTGTCCTCTGTCTCTCTTTCTCTCTGATTCGAGATTCCTCTCTCACTTTGCTGGCTGGTTTTTCATTCTTTTTAGTTTTTTTTTTTTGGTGCGTCATTCTTTTTAGTTTTTATTCTTGTTTTGGTGGTTCGAAGGTTTATCACTTTATTGTCAATGCTATTTTCTCAAGAAAAAAAGAAACAAAATATGTTGCTGGGCTAGCTTGGTTTTTCTCGTTTTCCTCCATTTTGTCAAGGAAATGAACATGAGAGAGTTCTAGAATATGCATTTTTGTTCAGAATATAGTCCTTGGGCTGATCCTGAAAAACACAATTTGGACTGTTACTTTCGCTTTCTCAGAACGTGATTCTTCGGCTGGCTCTCTAAAAATATTTTGGGCTGCACTGATGTTGATAATTAGGCAGCCTGTTTTGTTTGTTTGGGTCATTTTTTTAAAAAGAAAATAAAAAGAACAAAAACAAGGTAGATAAGGATGTCTGAATGTTTGTTTGTTCTTTAATTCGCAGGGCTCAATTCAGCTTCTAACATTTTCCATTGTTTCTCAACTTGTTCTGTACTTATTTGACCTCTTCATTAATCTTGTATTGTCGATATGTTTGGTCAAATTAATTTTTTTCTTTACTTTAATCTTCTTATATGTATGTGGGGTTCATGCGATGGCTAGTAACTTTATTTGAGTAGTGAATGCTACCTTAAAGGATGTTTAGACCATAAAGATTTATTGAGTAGTCTAGTATTAATTTAAATCTCATACAAAAGTGAACCTTCTTTTTTATTTAAGAAGGGATCTTTGAAACAAAAATCTTCTCTCTAAAAAAAAAAAAACTCTCTTTCCCCGCTAGTTTTTATCCATTTTTCTTTCTCACATTTGTTACAGATTTGTTTCATGATGTTGATTATCGTATAATTACTTTTGGTTGCTGAATTCTCAGTTATGGAGATTACAGGGATTTGTTGATTTCATGCAAGAAATGGTCTCGATGATGCAAAAAGTGAGACCCAAGGTACTGCATTATTTCAACTCTTCTTTTGGATATCTAATCTAAACTAAGTGAGGATAGATATGAAATTACGCTGCTAATGATAACAATTCTAAACTATGTTTTGGATCTTACATACTTTTAGGATGATAAAGGTATGTTGGAGGATCTCCGGGGAATGCTAGTGGACATGATGGAAGACAGTGAAGGGACGGGTAAATCTGGGTTAAGCTGGAGCTCATCTAATAATCCTAGAAAAAGGACACGTATTTTATAGTTCCCGTGTGACTATTTAATTCATTATTTAGATAATTACCTTCAGCAATCTATGGTTACATAGTTTGAGAATGATTTTTGTTAGATTTCCCAACGTGCATGCAGTAACATATCAATTGTCAATATCTCATCATCTCACGGAGTATGTGTTTTTTTCACCCTGCCAATTGCCATTGAGAGCCTATAGAACCTATATGGCCACGGGGCGTATATATCAGCCATTCTTTGGAAATAAAGATTTGTTAAAGAAATAGAGAACAGCGTTATAAAAATAATAAAAAGTAAGGCCCTTAATATATGAGTTATATTTGAACATTATAATTTAAACATTCAATTGACATATTGTCTTCGTTAATCATTTATTACGGTTGATTATCACATTGAACACTTACCCGACTAAAATCCAAGTTTATTTGAACAGCAGTCTACAATTGCCACAAGCCCACAACTATATAGAGACAGTGTGCTAATAACATTTTTCTTAATGATTTTACCAGTTCAAGTGAGCTTTTCTGCAGATTACCTACTTAACAAACAATCCCTCTTCCATTATCTGCTGAAATTGGGCCTAAGCTCTATATCACTTGTTGCATGATGAAGAGCTTATTATTATTGGGTCAAAACTGAAAAGCTATAATTATTATTCGGAGCACAAAATTTTCTTAGTAGTATAAATCAGCAAATGTGGTTCCGTCCAATTTGACTTCTGACCTTTACATCTCGCCAATAGGAGATGCTGGCTAGTGGCCACAACCAGAAAATGCTAGCTGCGTCTAATAATTAAGATGCCCTATGCATGATGTTGAAAGCAGAGTCTAGCATGACTAAACAGGTCAGCATAAAACAATAGTGATCTCATTGCATTGCACATAATCAATTTCTATATTTGATGTCTTAAAACTTACTTCGAATACTACCGTCCTCAAATAATACAAAAACTGAACCCTGTGTTGTTCAAGTTATACCTTCAAAAAACAAAAATGACAGCCAGAGGTGAACTTTCTATGGCCCCAGTCATAATCTACATTATTAGATGATTTCTATGGATTCTTACTTTCCCGCCTCTACTACCTGTTTCTGTACGTCTTTTCCTTATTAAAGCTTGTTGAGTTATTATGAAAGAACACTAGGACTCGACAGTTTTAGGATTGTTCCAGGAATATATCTGTGAGCTAACAATCATTCCTGTCTGCTGAATCAATACATGGCTTTGACAATAAGACTACTCAATTATTATCTCAAAGGATTTTTTTCGAGTTAGTAGCTGATGGCACATGATAAGCTAGATGTATTTTACTTCCTTAACTTTACTGCCTGAGATATTTAGAGCTCTGCATGAGATAAATATGTCAAGTAGCCCATCTTATCTTAATCATTATCATTTATGTAAGATTCAATGATGAAAAATCACTCCTCTCACTCTTACAATTTGAACCACTACTCTCATGTGGATCCCTCCATATATATATATATAAAGAACACCTAGTTATTGGCTTAATGGACAAAAGAATGTATGTCTTTTTCTTAATCAAGAACTCTTACAATTACGCGAGCCTCGAAAAAATCATGGTACTATCGTATGTGAATGTGAATGATGAAACGTATCGCCTATAGATTTAGTGATGGTGAATTGGTGATCACTATGTTTTGCATGCCAGTGCCGGTTTGGTGGTGGTCCCCTTAGAAGGTACGTAAGAAAGTTGAAGTGTGCGAGTGTGTAACTTGCTACTTTGGGTTCCCCAGCTCCAGGGTGGAGTGGGACAATGAACTACCATTGATGGAACTGGTGGGCACTAGCTCTACATTAGATCTAGTTAAGAATAGCTGTCTAGCAATGGAAAATAAAGAGGCACAAGAGAGTGAAGACCACTGACCTGACAATTTGACAGTAACATTTCAACCGTGTTCAATTGTACACATCTCACACTCCTACAATTCCTATTCACAACCTTAAACCAATGCATTAGTTTAAGGTTCGTTGTGCTTTTCATGACTGCAAAACAACATCCTATAGAAGCTAATATAAATATCATCAACACTATTGGTTCAGTAATATCAAGCAAGTTAACAACAGCAATGATCTAAGATACCAAGAAGTAAAGAAACTGCTAGATTTGTCAAAACCAGTGCACTGCGTACCCTCACAATGCCCATTCATGGACAATAAATCAAAGTAGCATTCCACAATTCCAAAGAAATATGCGTTTTAGGCTGTACATCACCATCAAAATTTTAGTTACATCAATGAAGAAATTGAGGCTGTACATAAATATACTGTCTGGATTTAACAACAATAATGGAAGGTTGATTGAACGTTGAAGGGAAGGAACATATTTGCATCAAGAATGTCCTTTTATTGGAAAATTGTAATGAAGATTGAAGCTCTTGATGGGACTTGAACTTTGTATCTCATGTACAGATTGAATGAAAGGAATGACTATGAGTCTTGTGGTTGTTGATGATGATCGAATAAGCTTGAGACATAACTAGAGAGTGAGTATAGGGAGGTAAAGCAAGAAGACGACTCTGAGCTCTGGAGTTCAGGACACGGGTCAGGAAACACCTCCTCAGAGAAACCGATTACATTAGAACAAAACCATGAAGAAGATGGCTCAGAACTGACAGAAAAATTCACATTTGAAAGACATATTTTTGTGAATGGTGAATCAACTAATCCTGAAAAGTTCCCGGCAACAGTGATATTTGTACCAATCATATTCTTAAAAGTAATGCTACCAACAACTGGAAGTGCACTTGGATCATACTTGTCATCTGGATGCAAACCAGTGTCTCCAGTCATGCTGATACCCAAGTCAATGTTTTCCAATTCCGCATCAGAAATAAAGATGTCTTTCATATAGCCATCTCTACCCCTAGTTGTCTTCAGTTCAATGCCAATATGTGAGTTAAGTATATGAAGCTGTTCAGCAGTTACATCAGATATACCACCAGACATCTCACTCCCAAACGCAAGGCCAGCGCCTGATGATGATTGTAGGTAAACATCCCTGATGTGGACAGTTGAGGTTGGTTTTCCGTAGGCAACTCCATACTGATCCCAACCACTCTTCAGCACAATTGCATCATGACTACTGCTGATGTCACTGTTTTCAATGCAAACATACTGAGAAGAATCTGCAAGTTGCAAAGACTATATGAGTCATAAGACCCAGAAACAAAATTTAGTTTACAGGATAGTCTCCCCTCTCCTCAGAAAGAATCACAGGTATGTTGAAGGGACTAATACACCAAATAACAGAAACCTAAGCTTTCTTCAATTATAATTAGAACTCTGATTGCATGCAAAATTAAGGTTTCAGCTAAATATAAAGTTCATGATTCAAAGGTGTGTTGCTTGTGTACTGTATCATTAATCAGGTACGTAGCAACTACTAGGATATAAGTTAGCAATTTACCTGGAACTATACCACTTGTGTAAGGTGATTCAGCTGGTGTACGAGTTGTTATGTTCAGAATTTGGACATTGCTGCATTGTGAAAGAAAAGAAAGATGAAAACAGAACAGTTTCATTCAGTCAGTGAGCACAATATGATCCACCTGTACCTGCAATATACCGGATGTATGTCCCATGAAGGAGAGTTTAAAAATGTCAAATTGGAAATAGTGACATTAACAGAATTAACAAATTCTACAAGATGTGGTCGGCTGTGATTTAAGGAATGAGAATTGAACAGCTCCCACCAGATAGAGCCCTGGCCATCAATAGTTCCACTATCACCTAGCAAATTTATTGAATATATCCATTTTAGTAAGGCTGAACTTCATTGCCATTCTATGAGATTAACATTCAATAGACAACATGGTAATTGAATGATGTCCCTACCTGTAATCACCACATCACTTAAATTCTGTCCATAAATCAAGCTGCGATATCTCCCACCTGGAACGTCAATTCCTCTACCATAGGAAGGGAGGGAATCCACGACATCCCAATGGGCATAATCCTGAATGATGCAAAATTAAAGCATATTTAAGCATATGTAAAAAATTTCAAGAGTCGGCAAAATTGGTGCTCAATAAAAATTGTTCTCATTGGTATTTGGTACTCTCCTTCAGATTAAGAAAAACCACTTCATGTACACCTTACATTTTATGCTGTAAAGAAGGTAGAGATGAATAGGATGAACTTGATTTATTTAGCTGAGCATGATGACAGACATTTGCTTGAAAACAGGAAATTACACAGCCAGATGACTGACAACATGAATTTCTCATCCTGATTTAACTCTCTTTATGGCAGTTTGATATAGAGTGTGAGAAACAAATGTGTGTGGTACAAATAATAGATTATGAAACAGCCAAGTTAATAGGAAAAGGGGCTAAAATTCAAGCAAGAAAAACCTGGGAAGCAATGATGGTAGCGCCTCTTTCAAGGAAGAGAGTGAGGTGGCTGGTAAGGTTAAAACTTCCAGTTAGCCATTGGCCAGATGGAACATATAGTTGAGCACCACCTTTGTCAGTGAATGACTTGAGATAGAATATAGCATTTTGGAATGCTACTGTGTTCAACGTTTTTCCGTCCCCAACCGCCCCAAATTCCAAGATCGACACACTGTGAGGCCTAGCATCCAATGTTTTCTGTTCACATGGCTCCAGGTTATCTTCTCCATTGCTCTCCAGAGCAGTGCTTAATGCAATGAGCAAAAGCACAGCCACCTAAAAAGAAAAGAGAAAAAAGAGAGTTTTAAAAATGCACTCCTAACTTCACAAGAACTGTTGGGAAAAGGGCAATATGTTCCCTAAAACAGAAAATACTAATAAATTGACAAACAGCACTGAATCATTACAACTTTTTATAAGAGAGCATCTTTAACAGCAGAACAAATGTTCCATTTCATCATACACTTGAACAGGAATGCATTTGGCATCAAAGATGCCAGCCCGTTCATACTCTCAAAAGCCAGGCAACCAGGAAAGTGCTTCTGAAACGTAATTATAACATATCCACAAAGCAAACTTAATTATTCAACTGGAACTGTATATAATAATTTTTAAAAAGATGATCAGGACCGAACACCCAATTCAATCCAGCGAACTTTTGAGTAGTGAATTCCCAGTTTGGCAACATTATTATGAAAAGGGCAGCATAAAACAATAAAGTAATAAACCAATTCTGTTAACTACAAAGATCTCTTCCATCTGGACCTTTATTTTTCTCGCACAGACAAGAAAACGATATCTCAGCCAACCCACCTTAGCGTAGTCACCAATCTCTAATGAAATTGTCTCCCCAGATTTCATTTACAAAACTGATCTTAACAGCAAGATATTGACGTGATTGAATCACAACACACAGACATAAATAAACAGTAAGACACAAACTTGGAATAGTCACTGTAAGAGCCAAAACATCAAGACCAATTGTGGGGTATTGAAATCAAGTAAACCAGAGGATTCAAGAACAAAAAGAACACGGCATTAAACAAGAGTAACAACAAAAACAAAAACAAAACAACACTTGAAAACTTGAGAATTTCTTCTAGTATATGCACGAATGACAAAACAACGTACTTACTAGCCCCTTCATGTGTCTCTTCCCGTTTGCCTGAAGTTGGAACAGGAAGTGGGCAAGCAAGTTCTGTAAGCAGTGCAGGAACAGTTGCATGGAGTGAATGGGAGGGAGAGGGTAGAAAGAGGAGAGAAGAAGAAGAAGTAGAAGAACACAACAACATAAGAAACAGAACAAGAGGAAGAGAGAAGCGGTGTTTCGTATATAATGCCAGGCACAGGCTAGTACTCAAAACAAGAAAACAAACGCGGGTGGTAAGAGAAAGCGACAGCTAAAAAGGAAATGCCAGCTCTGAATACTGATTTTCTTTCTATTACCTTAAAACAAATTTCTACGAATCCAGCAAGGAAAGTGAAATAACCGAAAATGATAATAATATAAGCAATAATAGTAATGGGAATTGAGCTTAATTGCAGTCAACATTTTAATTTACCATGAGAATATATATCAAATTAAGGCACTGTCCTTGCCGACACAAGTAGCGGTTGGGGAGGGTCAATGAGCCTTGGAGAGTTTAGTATTGTACGATTGTTTGATTTGATTAATTGGGGGAAGGTGATCAAGTAATTAGCTACGTAATTTGCACTTAAGTCACATGTGAGAGGTGTTAGCAACTGACTGGTGTGATGAGTTTTTCTTGTCCTCACCTAATCATTGTTCTTATAGTATTATTATTGTGTAGTGTATTTCATAAATGATAGATGCAAATATATTTTTGAGAAGTCAATGAAATCATCGTTTTCTTTTGAATTTAATCTTAATCTGCAATCTTTCTCTCTGCTAGCTTTGAATCTTAATCTACAATAATTGTAAGGAAAACATTGGTAAGGTGTGAATGTGTGATAAATAAAACAGATTACAATAGATCTTATGTTACTTTTGGTACACAATTGTGTTATTTTTTTTACTTCCAAAATTATGCTGTTTGCAGTAAAATTTGAATACATGACAAAAGATTTATTCAATCACATAGTTTTGACTCCTAGAATATGGCACTCTTGGTACTTTCCAAGTGTGTTTTCTATGTTATGTATGGTCGTGTCTAATGGCTTATTAGTTGAAAATCTATATAGGAATCCAAATTTATTGAATCATTCATGTTATGATCCTTTACATCCAAGATCTTCCTGTTCCTTCATCCAGCTTATGTTCTTCATGTAGCATTCAAATCAAATGACTATACGAAATTACATCGCTACTTCCACATAAAAGAAGTTTTATTATGGTGATATGTCAGTTGCCTATTCTAGAATTTTCGGTTCCAATCGAAACATATCTATGCATAAATGAATTTGTATGTATAGCTGCTTCAGTCATACTCGTTGTTTCTCTAGAGTATCTTTTTTTTTTTTTAGGGAACATGGTCAATCATAAATTATTATGTTTCTAATTCTTCATTGTGATGCATATTACTCAAACATCTCATCATTCTACTATTTGGGAATTTATAATATAAGCGAGTAGAATAAATGAATATATAGATTTTATAGTCCACTTTTGAACTTTTATTTTATGGGCGTATTTTCCATGTATCAAAGACTATAAAATAGCAAATCAGTAAAATCAATGCCCAGATTCTGTGCGCTCTCCTTAACCCTTAATTTGGGGCCATGAAATTAACTGTTGATGAGGGCTTGGAGAGATTTATTGTCTCTTCTCATGCATGCCTCCCCTCTCTGTTTACCACTCCCAAACACATATATTCCCTCATTCTTATCCTTGCCCTTCCTCATCATTCTCTCATCTCAAACAAACCCTTGTCTTATTCATGATTAATTTATTGGCCATGAAATCCCAAAAATATTGCCAAGATTTTATTGTGTTTCTATTCTCTTATTTTGTTTTATGGAGTGGCCATTCTTATATGTATTGGTGACAGAAAGTTCACTCCATAACTAGGAATCATCATTCTTTATCAGAGGGGTTGGATTGGTGATTCCATGTTTTTATCTCTCGATGTATTCTCTCATTTATTTCATGTATAAAATGATTATTATTTGTCATTAAATTGGTTCTCAACCTCAACTTTATGGGGACAAAAAAAAAAATTTGTCACATTTCTGAATTTTATTCTAATGCACCTTTATATGTTTAACAAAATATACAATTTGGTCTATTAAAAATGTATTGAAGGACTAATAAGTGCTTCAAAATTTAAAAGTCTAAAATTTGTTCCTCACATTTAAAAAAAGGATAAATTGGTCCTCGATACTAGAAGTCTTCAAAATCCGACTCGACTCACTAATCTGCCTTAACCCAAAGCTTATTGGGTTGGGTTTTAGTCCTAAGATTTAATCTTGTGCGCCTTTTGGGCAGGATTTAGGTCATATTTTAGGTTAACTCAGTCTACCCCGAAGTCAAAATTTCTTTTATAGTTATATTTTTTTTATAATAGTTAGTGATAAATTATAAAATTTTATGTTTAAATTAAAACAATTTGAATAACTTGATATTATTTTTATAATCAGATAATTTGTTTTGAAACATCTATCCCAAAATATCTCTTGAATTTTGTTTATTAGTTGTAAAATTTTATAACTTTACTATGTATAATGTCAAAATCATCATAGATTGTTTAAAACCCGGCTTGACTAGGTCATCATCGGGTCAGGTTCGAGTTTCAAACAATGATCTGGTGTAAAAATCGGATTGAATTGGGATTTAGTCCAACCTATTCTTACCTATCCCTTGTACACCCCTATTTAGTATAATTCCGTATAATATACAGATGGACCAATTTGTCCATTTTTTCATTGTATGAAAATCATACAAAGAGACTAATTTGTCCCTTTTTTAAATTTAAGGAATCAATTTGGGACTTTCAAATTCTAAGGAACAAATTTATCCCCCCAATATAATTCTGAGAGACCAATTAAGTATTTAATCTATCTGTTTTATAATTAATAAAATTACAAAGTTAATAATAAACACTTAATGAAATTACAACGATAGTTGAATGCAATAATAAGTGAATTACACTTTCAAAAGGAGGACTAAGTTTTAACATTCAGATCCAAATAAGATAATTCTTTAAAAGTGGCCTCTTAATTGTAATAGGAGAAATATCTGAAAATAGAACTAGAGTGTATATGAAAAAAATACTATGAATCGACAATGAATAATATTAGATATATAACAAAGATATAAAGCAATCTTATATCAATATTCATAATGTTCTTTATTTTTTTGTGAGAATGGATATTGATATACTAAAAGATAAAAAAAAAAATGATAAGTGCTATGTGAGATTGTTGTATAACTTTATTATACATAAAACATTATTCATCTATAATAGTCTAGTTTCTTCCCAATTTAAGTGGCGAGCACTTTTTTTTTGTTTTTAATACATATATCCTAAACAAAAAGCGTTTTTCAAACATGCTATGGATTATTGTACATATAAATTATTTGATCTAAATAATCATATTTTCAATCATAATTTGTAGTAGCTTTAAAAATGAACAAGAATAATACATGACATAAATAAAGTTATTTAACTTTTTTTTTTTTTCAAGAACACTCATGTCGTTCAAATTATGTTGATTCTATACATCAAACTAGCATGTCCGCATTTCCGGCGAGGGGTAAGAATTGATTTTGGAAGCACAAAATTGATTATTGTAATTCCTAAAGATGTTCGGTTTTGAAAAAGCAAAATCAATTCTTACTTTCAAAATTGATTTTAGTGTAAAAGTAAATTTTTTTTATTTTCTATCAAAACTAGTTTATAGACAAACTAGCAAGTATAAATTTCTTTATTTCAAAATCAATTCTGATTAAATCAATTATTCAAAGATAATGTGATATCCCAAATAAAGAAATAATAATAATAATAATTATTATTATTATTATTATAGTTAATAGTAAACTATGAGCATACATATGCATTATAGTTAGTATATTCATTTTAGTTAGTTGTGTTGCATGCATTATAATTTAAATATACATTATAGTTAGTAGTGTTAATGCATTATAGTTAGAATATGAATTAAAATTACTAAGTGTAGTTAGCATTAATATTAATTATTATTATTAAGTCTAGATATATGACACTAATATTAATTATAATTATTATTACTAAGTGTAGCTACCATTAGTATTATTATTATTAAGTGAACCTAACATAAATATTATTTAATATTATAATTACTAAGTGTAGTTAGTATTAATATTAATTATTATTATTATTAAGTCTAGATATATGCCACTAATATTAATTATAATTAATATTACTAAGTGTATCTAGTATTAGCATTATTATTATTAAGTGTACCTAGCACAAATATTATTTAACATTATAATTACTAAGTGTAGTAGGCATTAATATTATTTATTATTATTAGTAAGTATAGACATATAGCACTAATATTATTTATGATTATTATATTTGTGTATAAATATATGTGTGTAGGAGTGTGTGTGTGTGTAAGAAATGTTTAGTTTCATTTTGCTAAGTTTTGCTTCCACCTCCTCTAAACCAAAATTTCTCTAAGCCAAATCTCCTCTAAGCCAAACCTCCTCTAAGCCAAATCTCCTCTAAGCCAAACCCCTTTTTGGCCGAATTCATCTCTTGTCAAGCTCATAATCCTCGTGGCCGAACTTCAGTGGACCTAACTAATCATCTCTTAAGACGTTATGACGCTCCCTCCCTTTAATCGACGAGTTTGGTTACTTGTACCATTCCAATTTTCCAAAATCAAGTTGTTAGTAGAAGCACACTCCCGACTATCAAAGGTGAGTGGGATTAAGCTCATAATCATAATTTTGGTCATTATTAATATTTTTCCATATTATATAAATTAGTTATGAAATTTTAGAATGATTTATGTCAAGAGAATATATTGTTATGATTATGCCTGTTTTAGAAATATTATTACTTTTACAGTTATCATGAAAATTAATCATTTTGGCAAAACTCATGGGACCATAATTGATACCTTGTGTGTTATAGAATATCTTTTTTCTAGTTTATGAAATTGTGAGACCTTAGTTTAATGTTTACAGTAGAAATATTGATTATCATGTTTTCAGATTATGTATTTCTTATGAAGATTTTAGAATATTAGATATGATTTATTGAAAGTATTGAATAAAGTATAATTCATAACAATTGTCAGATACATATTCTATTGATTACTGAAATCACTATGTCTACAAGCTGGTGATCCCTTGGACATGATTTTAGAATCTTAGTTATGCTACAGTCAAATTGTTAGAATTATATGAATTCAGAGCTTTTATATTTATTTGATTTATGAACAAATTATTTTATATTAATTAGTGAGAAACAAATCAGTGAGTTAACGGCTGCAGGATTGATCGTTAACCTTGGTACCAAGTGGTCCACTAGAGGACTAGCTCACCCACAATAAGGAACCTAGTGAGGTGTCCATTTATGGGACCTAGTTAGGTGCCCATCAGATTAGCCATTGGCTCAGATTTAGCTATTCAAATTTCAGATAATTATGTACAGAATAATTCATGTTTCTCTACTAATTGTTGCTATAGATTCAGTTAATTTATATGTAATATATTTCACATCAATTGCATGTATATGTTATGTATTTTGTTATTGTCCCATGTGGGTTGTGAGTGGAGGCTCGCTCATCGAAGTTTTGATGAACTCACCCTCTCTTTTCCTTTCCCTACAGATACAAGCAGGTTCAGTTGTACCACAGAATCCTCCGCAGTAGTGCTACAGCTTCCTTGGTGAGCTTCGCTTTGAAGTGGAGCTTATTGTCAATTATGTCAGCCTAGTAGTGCTCCAATAAATTGTGTAGGCAGGATCCCCGGACATGCATGATATTATTTTCAGAATTTATGTTAATTGTTTTATTATGTCTGGCTTTGGCCTAGAATATGGATTTTATGCAGATTTATGTTCAGAATTTATGTTTTAGAAATAATTCCATATTATCAAGTTTTAGTTGAACTTGACATATTTTAAATAAATTTGGGTTATTTATGCATATTAGTCACCACGTTACTGCAGAGGCCTAGTGGGACCCAAATCCTCACGTGCCGGTCACGTTCTCTAGGTGGGTCGTGACAGATAAAACCAAACACACGAATCACTTAAGGAAGTTATAGTCGTGAGTCTGAAAGCTATCAGATTGAGGAGTAAAAATAATTATTCCACTTGGACTAATTCTGTCTCATTTTCATATAATTGATATTTTGTGCATTAAACATAATCTTAGAATATGAAAAAACAAATAGAAGACAATAAGAAAAGAAGAAATTTATAAATGAAACCAATGAGAGTAAAGTACACTACCGTGCCAAAATTCCATTAGAAAAGTAATTGAGTAATTGAGGCCGTAAAAATGAACTGCAACCTAAAACGAAATCCATTTATTTTTTTTTATTGCTCAAGGATATCTGTCAGCTGATAGTTAAAGATTAATTCTTCTAAGATGTGAAAATTATTGAAGTGGATTTTGCCTCTCCCAACAAAGCCTTTTTCTATACACATGACAGGAGTTGAACCCCTAACACATGCTTAAAAGACTCAGTCACCTTACCAACTATGTGAGGC
>JAVHNL010000516.1:0-25000 GCA_031216105.1 Dalbergia cultrata
ACCGAAGTTCCATCGTAGTTTTGACCATCCGGATATGAACTAGAACCAGCCTCAACATCAACTTGAGTAATGATATTTTCAAACTCCACATACAACTCAATCCCAGAAATGTATGACTCAAGTTGTTGATAAGTCCGAAACATCAGTCGTAGATCATTGTCGGTGCTTATTTTGATTGCACGATATTTAATATTGCCCCCAACAATATTCATTGGATATTTATATTTTATTCTTGCCACTCTCTTGTGTGTGTCGACATTTATATTTTGACAGAGTTTAACATTGAGTTCCGTAAAAGATATAGTCTTTGGAGCTAAAAAGTATACTGACTCATCATATATAAATGTTGCACCTTCATCTGCAGTCCTAATAATAGAATCATTAAAATATATCACAAAAGTGACATCATCACTACTCATCTCTCTCTCTCTGTCTCACACACACGCACACACAGATTCACTTCGACTTAAATACTATCAAAATAATCACTCACAATTTCATCAAATGAACAAAGAATAAGGATTCTGGTAGTGAGGCACCAAGTATTTATAGGGGAGTATTTTTACCATTGAGAATTTGAACGTTGAGTTATGACCGTTGTGAATTTTTCTGATTTTTTTATACTAAAGTACCTATGTGTTAGGTGATTTTAAACTTGCATTTTTTTTATTATTTTTTTTTGTAAAGTTGCCAATCTGTCAGGTGATTTATAAAGTTGAATTATTTATTTATTTTTTGCACCCTAAAGTTGCCAATGTATCAGGGGATTTTACAATTTCCACCATAGTTCTATAATTTTCCTTCCACTTGTGTATATTTGACATTTTTTCACTCCATCTCAATATTAAAGAAAATGAGCCACAATATACAACACTTATAATAATATTATATTTTTATCATTATAAACTTATTTAAGGGAGAAATCGGTTCCAATTCAATATAACATATTTTTTGATTTATTAAACACTTATAAAAATATTTATGTATGACTCAATAATAAAATTATAAAAGAAGAAATCCGTACTAAAATGGTAAACCATAAACAATAACATTTTTTTTAATGAATCAAAGGAAAATGGCTATGAATGCGTAAAACTTGCGAAAAATGAGTATTGACACACACTCCATTTGAAATGGAACCCACAAATAATAACATAATGAACTATTGCCACGTACACCATCTTCTCTCTCTCTTTCTCTTACTATAAACTCAGCTCTGGTGCTCTGAAAACAACACGTCGCAATTATCACTCTCTTGCTTTCCTACTTTTCCATATTCCGAATTCCATATACAACTTCTTTCTCTATTCCTTTCACAGTTTAGAACAGCAAAGAAGAACAGCAGCAGCACGGCGATCACGGATCATCATCATCGTCATCATGTCCAAACAACCTAAGCTTGTTCGAGTTCCCAGCATCAGAGACAGAGTAGAAGACACTCTCTCTGCTCACCGTAACGAACTTGTTTCTCTCCTCTCAAGGTTCTTCTTCGTACCATTTTCACCAACCCCATTTCTTTTTGTTTCATATTATTGCTTTCTCGTGAAGCCTTTGCTTGATATATATCTGATTCACGTGTCGTCTATGGCTATGTCTCTGTTTTAGTTTCACTTTTCATGGCTTTCATTTTCAGTGTGTTGATGCTCTTTTTTTTTTTTTTCAATTTTATTTTGACAGGTATGTGTCTCAGGGGAAAGGGATTTTGCAGCCCCATAACTTGATCGATGAGCTTGAAAACATCCTTGGTGATGATCAAGCTACACAGGAACTTAAAAATGGCCCCTTTGGTGAAATCATCAAGTCTGCACAGGTCAGTTGTCTTCTCCTCCACCATAACTTTGGTTCTGATCAAACAATTTTCTCATATAGTCTTATTTTACTAACCCCATGTGTTGTTGTTTGTGACGTTTACAAATTTCAAGTTTTGCTCCCTACAAAATAGAAAAAAATTGAACCAGTATCAAGGGCTAGACACAGCTAGTTATAATTTCATTAAGTGCATAAGTGCATTGAATGTATTATTATGTATGAATTTTAATTTGGACTTGATGTCACTTTTTTATGCTGTCATCCAACCATTGTCATGTAATTGAAAAGGGAATAATATCACTTACCGCTGTTGTTGGTAGGAGAGTCAATTTTTTATGATCGTATGAAAATGTGTAGCATTGTTTATGTGGCAGGAAGCTATAGTTTTGCCCCCTTTTGTGGCGGTAGCAGTTCGTCCAAGACCTGGTGTGTGGGAATATGTCCGTGTTAATGTCTTTGAACTCAGTGTGGAGCAATTAAGCGTTTCTGAATATCTCAGCTTCAAAGAAGAACTTGTGGATGGAAAGTATGAAACCTACTGCTTAGTTTATATTATTATAAGTGATAAACTCTCTGGCCTTGTACTTTAATTCAATGGCTGTTGTAATGACTGTTTGTGTTTTATATTGTGCATTAGGATTAATGACACTTTTGTATTGGAGCTTGATCTTGAGCCATTTAATGCATCATTTCCTCGTCCGTCTCGCTCGTCATCCATTGGCAATGGTGTCCAATTCCTCAATCGCCACCTTTCTTCAAGTATGTTTCGTAACAAAGATTCCTTGGAGCCCTTGCTTGATTTCCTCCGAGCTCACAAATATAAAGGCCATGTAAGTTTGCCGTGCTGTGCATTTGTAACTTGACAGTTGAAAGTAAGTGATTATACTAAGATGACAACAGTTATAGTTTCAGTATTGTAACCTGGCCCTGAATTTATCTCCCTGTTTCTCTGCCTCTCTTCTGATTAATGTTATATTTGTATTTTGCCTTTTTTTTTTCTTCTGTTGTGGCATGAGGAATATGCAGATATTGACTTTTTCCTCCTTCATTATCATTGCACAGGCACTAATGTTGAATGATCGTATACAAAGCATTTCAAAACTTCAGTCTGCTTTGGCCAAGGCTGAGGATTATCTTTCTAAGCTTGCATCTGATACACTCTATTCTGAGTTTGAATATGTGTAAGCTTATCTTTGATAATGGGTTTAAATGTCTACACCTTGCATCATGAACAACATGAGAATCTTTTTCTATGGTTATTTTATGAGTGTAGATTACAAGGAATGGGTTTCGAGAGAGGTTGGGGTGATACTGCTGAACGGGTGTTAGAGATGATGCATCTTCTATTGGATATTCTTCAGGCTCCTGATCCTTCTACACTGGAGACTTTTCTTGGGAGAGTGCCTATGGTGTTCAATGTTGTTATATTATCTCCTCATGGCTACTTTGGCCAAGCCAATGTCCTGGGTTTGCCGGACACTGGAGGACAGGTATTATTTATTATTGTGGTATAAGCCATGAAAAAAATTGAGCTGGACAGGTTTAGAGTCCCGTCTTTGTAGTTCTCAAATCCCTTAGTCATTTCCATCCTTTTGCTTCTTGCATTGTCTGAGTTATATATTATATATATGAGCGCCATCCTACATGAAAGGCTTCTATCTTCAGGTTGTTTATATACTAGACCAAGTTCGTGCCCTTGAGAATGAGATGCTTCTTCGGATCAAGAAACAAGGACTTGATTTTACTCCTAGAATTCTAATTGTAAGTATAACTTATTGGGTCAGCTCCTACATATTTGGCAGGGTTGTTTTATAGTTGATTGCTCTTTTTAGTTCATATTAAAAATAAAATTTTCTGCATTTCTGAAGGTTACTAGGTTAATACCTGATGCGAAGGGGACAACATGCAACCAGCGGCTAGAAAGAGTCAGTGGTACTGATTACACTCATATTTTGCGAGTTCCATTTAGATCAGATAAAGGAATCCTCCGGAAATGGATCTCAAGGTTCGATGTTTGGCCATATCTTGAGACTTATGCAGAGGTACATGTCAAACATGTATAGCTTGAATTATTCTCCTGATCATGACCTATTATTAGTATGTCGGCATTAAGGATTTCCTAGCTTACTTTAGGCCATGTAAAGAGTTCTAATTTTATAGTCCACAATTTATACTCCATGTGCCAGCCTTTCCCTTTAATATTGATGGTTATGTGTATCAACAGGATGTTGCTAGTGAAATTGCTGCTGAGTTACAGGGTTATCCTGATTTCATCATTGGAAACTACAGTGATGGGAATCTTGTGGCCTCTTTATTGGCTTATAAAATGGGAGTTACCCAGGTTCTTTTCCCTGTTCTTTGTCATCTTACTTTGCCATACAAAGTGTGACTCACATCATCTTCTGCTGAGAATGCAACTTAATGGATTTAATGTTGATATTTATAGTGCACAATAGCGCATGCACTGGAGAAGACAAAATATCCAGATTCAGATATATATTGGAAGAAATTTGAGGATAAATATCATTTTTCATGCCAGTTCACAGCTGACCTAATAGCCATGAATAATGCTGATTTCATCATCACCAGTACATACCAAGAGATTGCAGGAACGTAAGTATAATTTTTGTGATATATAGTGTATCATGATTTCTGAAATGTCACTTCTTATCATGCTCTATACTTTAGTATCCCCAATAAGTGGCTTCTTGGTGTTTCCTTTCATTGCTTTTACATGCTCATGACTATTTCATTTTGGAGATAAATCAACACATAAAGTGAGTGAATATTGTTTAACAAATAAATACACCCAAATAACACATTTCCATGCTTATTTTTAACGTGATTGGATTCTACTTTTAGAACCCTGCAAACCCATTTCCCATTACATGTTCAGGCTGTCTCAAGCAACTTATCGTATGTTTGATGTAGCATATTTTGTTGTCTCAAGATTCCTAAATTATGCGGACTGTATCTCTTATAGCTTACGGAAGTCCACTCAGTTATATACATATATGATGCTAGAGATACCTAATCATTTAGATTGGATTGGGGATCTCTCTCACAGGCATACGAGCTTGTTAACATTTTGATTAAGCATCCTCTTTAGGCTTCTCACACCTCACAGACTCATCCTTAGTTCTAACATACATTCATTTTGAAGTCTTCGTACTGATACTTTTTATATATGTTTTGTTTTTTGGTTTTTTAGTTTTTGCAAATGCAGTTCATGTGTTTTTCTGTACATGTATTTTATATTTCAGGAAGAATACCGTTGGCCAGTATGAGAGCCACAGTGCTTTTACTCTTCCTGGACTGTATAGGGTTGTACATGGCATTGATGTTTTTGATCCCAAGTTCAATATTGTCTCTCCTGGAGCAGATATGTCAATCTATTTCCCCTACTCTGACAAGCAGAAAAGACTTACAGCCCTGCATGGTTCAATTGAAAAGCTATTATTTGATCCTGAGCAGACTGATGAGTGCATGTGAGTCTAATTCAATTGCTTACAATTTTAGTTATTTACTTATACAGTAATCCATATATCCAAAGTAATTGGTCTTCTGGACCTCACTATCCGTGGTCTAGGAGGTCAATTTAGTAGTCTATTATTCATCAAACATGCAATAACTTCTGTATAAGTATGGTCTATTAGCTTGAACCCATTACTTGTCCTTTGGTCATGGGGCCAATCTCGGCTGTTACTTGTGAAATACTGTAGACAATCACTACCTATGTCTTGTTTGGAATCCAAGGTGACCTCCACTTGCTTATTTCTCAGAAGTGGTAAAATATGTAAAGCTGTGTAACAAATGTTGAGAAAACTGGTTATATTTACCAGATCTGACCTCCACTATTTCCATTGATGAGTTGATCTTTGTCTGTGTGGCAGTGGTTCACTGAAAGACCGGTCAAAGCCCATAATTTTCTCCATGGCAAGGCTAGACAGAGTGAAAAACATTACTGGTTTGGTGGAAAGCTATGGCAAGAATAGCAAATTGAGGGAACTGGTCAACCTAGTGGTGGTTGCCGGTTATATTGATGTAAAGAAGTCCAGGGACAGAGAAGAGATTGCAGAAATCGAGAAGATGCATGGTCTCATGAAACAGTATAATCTTGATGGTGAATTTCGCTGGATTGCTGCCCAAACAAATAGAGCACGTAATGGTGAGCTGTATCGCTACATAGCAGACACAAAAGGTGCATTTATTCAGGTATTATACTAATGTCTCTCTACTGCTTCATTGACCTCAGGCATCATTTGTAACTGTTCCTTTCTTACTGCAGCCTGCTTTCTATGAAGCTTTTGGGCTTACAGTTGTGGAGGCCATGACTTGTGGGCTTCCCACATTTGCTACTTGCCATGGTGGTCCTGCTGAGATCATTGAGCATGGTGTTTCGGGTTTCCATATTGATCCTTATCACCCTGATCAAGCTTCTGAGCTAATGGTTGGATTCTTCCAACAATGCAAGGAGGATCCAAGCCATTGGAATAAAATATCAGATGGTGGTCTTCAAAGAATTTATGAAAGGTAGGAAATTTTGGTAATAATGGTAGTAGTAGTTTTTTTTTTTTTCCGGGTGACATTTATGCTAAGCAAACAATGAACAGGTACACGTGGAAGATCTACTCTGAAAGGCTTATGACCTTGGCGGGAGTCTATAGTTTCTGGAAATATGTCTCCAAATTAGAGAGGCGTGAAACTCGAAGATATCTTGAGATGTTCTATATCCTTAAGTTCCGCGATTTGGTGAGTGATATTAAATCTGTTAGCTTGTTAATTTTAGAGTCAGTTGGTGATGCTATCTTGCAGTATCATGAACTTCACCGGTTGTGTCCTGATCTTTATAAATTTATAGCATAAGACGAAAGAACCATAAGCCATTTGTTACTAGCATTGATTTCAATTTTGTGCACTATAACAGGCAAATTCTGTTCCGCTAGCAAAGGATGATGCAAATTAGCCGGCTGGGGCATTAGCAGCTTTGTATTTTCACCAAGTATTGACAGCAGACAATAAGAGTTTTTACATGAATGTATATATATATAAAAATCTGCTACTTGTGTTGTAAAATCTTGTTCTGCCAGCATAGAGGAGTTTTATGAAAACTTGTCTATGATAACTCTAATTATCTCAGTAATGCTGGGTGCTGGTTGTTGGATGTATCGTTTTCCTTTGCTTAACAGTTGTCGATCATATCTGGAAGGTTCCAGTGAGGACATCTGGTGTAAGATTCATTCTGCCTGTGGTGTTAATATAATTGTTATCCTTAAGATGGAAATTTCAGTTTGTAGGATTATTCTGATGTTAAAACTGCTGCATCATAGCCAGTAAATGGGACTTAGAGATGAGTAACAATAAACCGTACTGGATTAGTAAACTTTAAAATAGCTCAGAGCAAGTTTGTTTCGACGTGAAGGGTCCTTTCTTGTCATTGGATTGGTATCCAAGGTGGTATCCAAGGTGGGGCGAGGCACAGCCATTGGTTCCCTGAATATGTGAACGTAGTTGAGAGGAAAGGAAAAACTTTTAAGGTCTTTTAAGTAATCTAGTTCGGTATTGTGGATTTATCCGCTGATTATTTGTCAGATTGGAGGAATTTATTTGGTTGCTCGTTTTGGTTCTGGACGCTTTCTGCTGCGATTTTGGGTGGCATCAATCTCTCTGTCAGAGGGAGTGTTGCAGTACTCGCTTTACTCCTGACACCTTTGCAGCCTTTTTGACCGTATGATCCACACTCCCCATCCCCGTTCACACCGTCTCCCAAGACCTTTTTCTTCCTCTCGCTTTCAACGGTCAAATACTCGTTATCCACAACTACGTAAACTAATCGGATGACACACTGCCCGGTGAAAATACTCCCTCTCGCAATACTACGAAGAATCTTTTAAGGTATTAATAAAAATTTAGTAAAATATGAAGTTAATATATGTGGGCCCAAATTGTATCTAAATATATTAATTTCATAATATATTAAAATTTTACTGATCTCCTACAATATACTTTTAAAAATGGACAGATTGCTAGCGCCAACAATGGATTATTTCCAAGTTTCAAGGAAAAGCAACTGTGTTAACTATATTTATCTAATTACCCCGTGCATGCGGGTAATCTGTTTGGTTTCTCGATGCAAAACAACAAATGCAAAACCTAACACATTTCACACAATGAGAACAATACCACCACCACTGGAGGAGACATATACACCAAAGTCCCAAATCATATGGCATAATATAAAATCAGCATCGCCGCAATGCACACAATGGCCAATAGAGCCATGAGTAACCCTTCTATACGACTTAATGCCGTTTCTGACACGAAACTTTGCTACATCAATAAACTCGTGACTCCAACAAACAGTAAAATAAAACACCAGGGTTATCCCTATTTTACTTTTGACTAATGTGCTTCAAGGTAGGTAGGAGGAGGAGGCTTGTTCATTAGCTCGCTCTCTCTATCCCCTCACCTTGTGCGCTTACAAGGAACACAAACTAACCCCAAACATGCTTATAAAACTAGTAATAACTAATAAGTTGGAGACAGTGCCCCCCTAGAGCTGGCCAAATGAGTGTGCGAGATAAGCAAGTGAGCCTACAAGGGGTGCGTTGATATAAGTAGCTGGCTCTGATTGCTCATAATCTGACCGTTCATCAGGGAACCTATCATGCAGATCCGGCCCTCCAACAACTGCACCCACCAGAATGTTGGGGTTAGGGGTTTGTGAGTTCATCACACTGAACCCTGCCGAGCATTGGATCTTGCCAGGGTGTACAGCAATGGACGGTAGAGATGAGCCCCTGTGGTGTATCCTTCTTGGGTACCTTGGACCATACCCCACCATGTAGGACATCTTCAAAGGGTTGTCACCTAGCAAGTAATCCACCTAGGAAAATAAAATATAAATAAAATAAAATTAAGTTCAATAAACAATAATAAATATGCACATTGTTACTTATGTTAATAGCATCACACTACTTTTTTTGTTACCTGTTTTTTGGCAATTGCACGTAGCCTCTTTGGAGTAACAGTGGTTCCACCACAGTTAACAGCCATGTGAGCGGAGGTCAAGTACTTGGCATAGGTTAGTAGTAGGAACGAAGTAGACGTGACATATTGCATGTTACTATCACTCATCTTGAACAGAAGCCCACCTGCGTAGGATTGTTTTAATCAATGTTCAAGGAACCCAAAGTAACCGTTACACAGTGGACCACACAGGTGGGACTTGAGAGGGACTGGGAGAGAGGAAGAGAAGAGAAGATAAGAAAACTGTACGGACCTGGGGTATATTGCGAGGAAGAGAAAGGGGCCCCAGGAATGAGAGAACAGATGAAGTTGTCCGCGTGACCCTTGTAGTCATGAAGGGATTGCACCTTTTGAACAAGAAATTCCTAAAAAGAAAAACACAGTCACACAAACGCAAGTTAGAAACCGTTTTTACCATTGTTGTTGTTACTAGCCTTGCAATTAAAAAAAAAAAAAAAGAATATAAGAAATGTGATATAATGTGGACCTTAGAAAGAAGTATCCTTGCCCCAACATGCTTGTTATCCCAGCCGAAGGTGTTGTCAGACTCTGCAGCCCCAAGGGTCTGTCCATTAACCTTAATGTAGTTTAGGTACATTGGGTTTTTTGTAGCCTTGTGCAGCCAAGCAGCACCCCACAAAAGCTCATCCTGTGCATATTCTCAATGCAACAAAGGAAATATTTTGAGTTCACTTCTCACCAAAACGAGAAACACAAGAGCAACACTAAAAACTCTACCTGATAGCCAGAGTAAGAGCAATAGAAGGGGCATACAACGGGCTTCAAGCCATTACTGTAGGCTCCCCTGTACTTGTCAGCAAACTGAAAAACCTGTACTCATTAAAACAAGCACAACCTCAGATTTTGGGCATTTGTTGGGATAACTCAAACATTCAAAACGACTTTTTTCCTGTTGAATCAGAAAAATGCTTACACTAATAGCCCTCCTAACTAAACTTTTGGAGTATACGGGGTCAGTTTTCTTGAAAACAAGAGAAGCAGC
Organism: Dalbergia cultrata; assembly: GCA_031216105.1. Classification (NCBI taxonomy): domain Eukaryota; kingdom Viridiplantae; phylum Streptophyta; class Magnoliopsida; order Fabales; family Fabaceae; genus Dalbergia; species Dalbergia cultrata. The sequence continues at coordinate 9,842 of JAVHNL010000516.1, forward strand.
AGCAAGAGCAGCAGCAGTTTCTGCGGCCACATCTGAACCAGGGTTGTTCCTATCTATCTTGTACACACTTCTTGGAGTATCCATGTCCTCGGGCCTCTCCCAACAAGCATGATCCTTCTTAGCATCTCCTACCTTCAACGAAAAAAAAAAATCAATTTCTTGTCGCATGACAAACAATATAAAACAGAGATCATTGTGTGATGAAGAAGAAAAAGAAAGCAACCTGAACATAAATGGTGCCGGGATGTGCAGTAGCTTTGAGAAGGTAATCGGTGCCCCAGCGAATGGCCTCTCTGGCGTTCTGCAACTCGCCTTTCATGACCCCACCAAACTCAATAACACTCCAAGAGAGCATGGTGGTTGTGAAGGCCATCGGAAAACCAAACTTCACATTGTCCCCTGCGTCGTAGTACCCTCCAACCAAATCAACCTGCATTGCACATTAACACCCAAAAATAAGCAAAAAGAAAAAACCAAAACAACAGCCCACAAAAACTTCTGCATGAACTAAGAACAAAGGGCAATGCAGATGTTATACGTGCATGGCAGAGCCATCAGAGAGGGCAGAGTCTCTTCTCCAAGACATCCTCTGGTGAGAAGGGAGCTTCCCAGACCTCTGGCCTTCGAAGAAGATGATGGACTTGGTGAGAGCATCTCTGTAGTTGTGAGCGGCAAGGCGAGGGTGGCGGTGGTGCAAGGGCTGGAAGGAGGAGTCACAAAGGAGCAGAGTAGTAGAGATGATAGAAAGAAGAAGAAACAGAGAAGAGTAAGAAGAGGAACCAGAGGAAAGGAAGAGAGACATGGTTGGGAGTGCCCTGTCCCAAGTAATGTGAATGTGAACTAACCAACCAACAGGGAAACTGCCACCTGCAAGCCGCACTGAGGGCCTCTGCTATGGCCTCTATTTATAAAAGCAAAAGCTGCATCGTTAACGTCCTGCTTGCTTGGTTGCAAGTTACAACTTACAACCATAATTAGGTCCACATCCTACTTACTTAGCGGGGGTTTGCCTTTAATCTAACCCATTTTTTCCTTCAAAAACTAGAAAAAGTTCTGGGGAGTTATCTGGATTTCCGTGCAACCGCACTGTAAAAGAATATTAAATTTTACTACTAAGCAGATAAAAACAATTGCAATGAACCATAAAAATGCGACTAAGTTGGAACATAAGAATACTTATGATTAAAAATATTGCATGAGTTCTTGAGATTTTTAATAGTAGGTGCATTGAAAATTCTAAAGATATTAGGGTTATAGGAGTGCTGAGGACTCAAATTTAACGCATAACCAAAATCTAAACTTGATAAGGTAGTCTAATTGAAAGCTAATTTAACCCTACAAGTTATAGGAGTGCCAAAGACTCAAATTAAACCTGTCTTGGTTATGGAAATTAAGTAGAATATATTTTGAAGTTAAGTAGGAGTCATATTTCAAGATGTCATCACAAAGTTCGATGTTATAATTTTTCATAAGAATAACCTACTAATTTGTTCATTATCTTTTTAATAATTTTGAAAAATTGCAGAGTAAATTCCCCCTTGGTACCCTACACTAGCTTCATTTTCGGGTCAGATACTGATTATTAATTCTGGATAACAAGGCGATATCAGGCAACTCAGGTTATGAAAACTGTTATGACAGTTACGGTTCTTTGTATTGTATTAATAACCTTCTTGGCTTAAAAAAAATAAAATAAACATTGATTACATTGAGTTTGTATTTTTGTAGCCCAATGGATCTAGGTTGAGTGGTCCGGCTCAAGCTCTCATGAAGGCGCTCAGAGAAGTTATTGCCCACAAGTCGAAGCAGAGAGTACATATGAACTCCATTATTGTCAGAGAACAAATAAAATTAAGTGGTCAATGCTTGAGCAGAAAAGTTGTCGGAGAAGGTTGGTGAACACAGGCAGGGGGAAGACACTGATCCCTTCAGTTCACTGATTAGTTCACTAGAAGGTAAATTGAAAGATAGAGAAATTTCCGGCCTTTGCCTTGCTTATGAACCTTCACACATAACACCAACCTATGATACGCGCCATTAAGTTAAACTCCCCATGGCATAATTGGTGTGCCAACAATTTATGATATCAAATACATACAATTGTTCACAAATATTATGATAATGAAAGCTTAAAAGAGGAAGAGAATTAGAAGATATTGATAGTAGCTTTTCTTATTTCACTTGATCTCAATTACAATGTCTTTACACTTCCTTTCTTATCTTATAGACTAAAAACTTGGAATAAGACAAATGACTGAACAACCACATTTAATGAAAAGCAAGCATGAAAAAACATCATTAATGGTAAGGTTGACAATATGGCCTCTATGCATATTGTAGGATGGCTGCAAATTCACTTAAAAGATTTTGGAGCATGCAAATGCAAGATTCTAGCGTTCTGAAAATTTAATACTTGGTATGATTGCTCACAAATTACAAAACGAGTTTCGAGCGCACCTCCATTTTTTCTATTGATGTTGTACGATATTTGTACCGAGATGAAATTGTCCTTGCTGAATAGACTAGAGCTTAATGAGATTGAAGTCATGAAATGGTAAGTCAGATTTTGGCAATTGCTTGGGATCTTATACCTAAATTCTTCAACGAAAATTCTGAACTAAGATGTCAAATAATAGTATAGAGATAATATCAAATGTGAAATCTTTTGCTCAGAAAACTATTGCACGGATTTATGACATAATAACGTGACGCCAATCGGCATGTGCTACTCTGGTACCCTCTCACATGCAACAGAAGACAATTCATGCCCATTACTTCTCTTCTTCGTGATCCCCTCTGCACAAATGGGATGATCATATGTAGACACATGCAATGGCATTTGGTCAGGTTAGTGTGGAACTGAATGAAAAGACTGACACCACGTTTCTCGTTGGCTTGGAACCGGGAAAATCAAATGTCCAATTCCATGGTTGGAAGGGACCTGGATATGGGATAGCTGATAATAGCTTATCTTTTTTTCTATTTTTTTTGGTGACATAAGAAAAAAGAAGACAGAAACAAAGAATTAAGCACGCATATAAAGCATCCCAGCAGCATCCTAAATTTTATATAGCTCTATCTGAACTTTTATGTTGACACTGTAATTTATCTCCTATTTAATTTTATATGGACTCAGTTGGAATATGATTAGTTTTCATTTGAAAATCTTGAATCGAAATTTGGGCATCTTACTTTTATTCAAACTATGGTTTGGAAGTATCCAAGGAGAAAATCAAAGATATGCTACCTTCCTCGGGAGTAGGCCTAATGAGTTTTATGGCCATGCAATAAGACCTTGTTTCTTTATCTTTGTTATTTTAAGAGCAATGATATATCATCCGAGTAGCAGAGAACACCCGTCGCCCCGCCCCGCTGGTGGGGTCGAGACAGCGGTTCTCTCTCTCCTTCCCTTTCCCTTTTCTTTTAAAATTTGTATTTTCTTTTATATGTTGTTCATTCTTTTAATTTGGTCCCCTCAAAAATATTTATTTACTGTTTTCTTATCAAATTTTTAATTTAATTGGACATTTAACCATTATAATAAACAATATGTTGTGTAAAATATGTATATTTCTCTTGAATTTTGACTATGAAATATTTATTTATTTTTTGTTATGATGATTTTTATTTAATTTTTAAGTAAGATGAAAATTTTAAGATGTATGTTTTTTACGGGAAATAAGTATTAAGTATTAACCTCTCCTGAAAAATCAATCTAGCGCCGCCCCTGCATCATCCTATGAATCTTTATGAAAATCTTTATTCGCACTAAATAAGTAAAAAAAAGTACCACAAACAATTAGCATTTTGAAATTTTAAAAAGCAACCAAAATTTTACTCTATTTATTATTTAGGAAGGTTTGTAAAAAGATTAGGAGGATATTATATATATACGTATATAATAAAATAAAGTTAACAGATATTAACTTACTTGATCAACCTTCCTCTCATGTGTCATCATAACTTGAGTTTGATTCTCAGATTTTTCTATTGAATAGTGATATGTAAATACCTTATAAGTGTTCGATAACCACATGCCCAACTCTAGAAGCTTTCCCTTTAATTTAAACTTTATATTTGACAAAAAAAAAAAAAAGTAAAATAGAGTTGGCATTCAGCCATGATCTCACCATCAATAATACATATGAAAGAGAGACCTACTCCATCTGCGATACAATTCAGACTTAGGCTTGTCGGTTCAAATTAACTTTATTAGTAAGTCTAAAATGTGCCGTAGTTAGTTTGGTTTAATTGAAAGTTGATCGGCTACATGATTTGTCTCCCGGAATATGCTACATAACTACACCTATCAGGCGAATTTCGCAACCTAGAGTCATATTACCAAATCTATGAGAAGTATCTTGTAGTGACAGAGACAGATATGAAAGTAGTGCTAGGGTACTTCTACTTGCATATGTATTTGTCTTTGCAATAATATTCCTAGAAAGATGTGTCATATTTGTGCATATATTTTATTATTATTTGATAAAATACTCTTTTTTTGATAATTATTTGATAAAATACTCTTTCTCTTATAAAATATTTATTAAATTTAGATAAATATAAATATTAGAAAAATAATAAATAATATGATGATAAAATATTTTTATTTGAAATTATGATATATATATTAATATATTTTAATAATTATTAATTATGAAACACATTAAATAGCTAAAAATAAAATATTAAATTAATAATCATTAATTATTTAGGGTAATATTAAAATAAATTTTTTTTACTTTATTAAAATATAAAATTAATAAATATTTTAAAAGAAAATTTTATTTAAAAATAAATAAATATTGTAAAAAGAGTGAAATAGATAAATGGAGACCATTAATTCTGCCAATGAGATAAGTCTCATAAAGGGTATCTAGTATTAGATATTAAAATAATATCAGTAAAATCTCTTGACACGAGGAATGAACAGTTTTCTCGATGCCGCAAGCGCTCGAATCAAAACGCCACATACACAGTCCATGAACACCATAATTGCCACCAACTATTGAAATGGGCACTAGTACGTATCATGAGTGCGGGTGTGCGTCTAAATTCTAACTTAGCAATATTGTCATATTCCAAAAATATACAAATTCCCAGCGACCAAAAGTTAAGATAGAACGGTACAATAAGCCAATAACTACTCCAAATATGCAGGTTCTTTTGCTCTGTTCATTTGTAATGATGCTTTTGTCAATGCCAATATTACTAAGGCTTCATCTACATCCCGTGATTTCCGGATGGTTGCGGTATTAAATTGAGCCCATTTCTTGGTTTTTGTTTCTTTTAACATTACGGCAGTGGCCTTTTTTTTTTTTTTGGTTTTTGGTCAACACTATGGCCTGGTTACGTTGCTGTCTCAAAGCTCAGAGAGGGCTTTTAGCCAATATATATGCCAGGTCCTTTATTTTAAATTGCCAATTAAACTATATTTCATGTAAATATTTTTTAAGTGAAATTTCATTTTATTTTTTATCGGCTTCAACTTGGTTAACTTATTTATTCCACAACATTGAAGCTAAATAATTTATTATTTATATAAATACCTGATAAAACATAAACATTAAACATCAATCGAAAATTAAAAATCAAGATGAATATTGTCATGCACAATAATGGGGAAATCGGATGATTCCCAATAATGCACAATTGACAACGTTTGGTAGATAGAAATACAGAAACACTAGAAACATAAATATGAATGATGGTGGAAATGGGAATAAGGGACAACAATTTTTCACGGAACAGAGATATAGAAAATTTCTATACTCCCAAAAAATGGGAACAGAAAATGGAGACAAAAATTTAAGATTTTTTTCTCCAATAATACCCCTATAAATATTTCATATTTCCCAATGTGTTCTCACAACCATGGGTGGTGTAGTGGTGGTCCAACGACAGTTTGACAACCGGCTAACGGCGATCCGTCAAGGGTACATAGTATATTTTATTATGTGTTTGTTGTCTTGTCCATGTGTTTCAAAATAAGATACATAGATAATTTTTTTTATGTCTTCGTCTTTACTATTTTCATTATCTCTATCATCACTGTCTCTATCTTCACTGTCCTCATACAGCTACCAAACACTATCTTAGATATCTCCTAAGAATTTTATACCATATACAGTCAATGGAGAATGGAGATCGAAACATCACATTTATTTTTTGCTATTGCCTTTTGCCAAACAACCATGACAATAATAATTCCCGTCCATAATTTCAGCAATGCATGGACATTTCATTATTGCAGCTGCCAGTACATAAAAGGTGATAATACCAAAAGAGAATTTAAACCAAGAGCACTAATATATTAATTAACCGCAAACCTTCAACTCAAACCAGAGAAAAACGGAATACCGGTGGAGTTCAACCACTCATTGCCTTGTATAAACTGCTGAACTGTGAATTGGCTTGCCTCAGTAGAGTTTGTAATAACCCTATAACCTGGCCACTTAACTCTAGCACTTGTATTCGAACCTGGACCCTTATTCTGGTACTCCCCATAATACAATGTATCCAATGCGAACGTGCCATTCCATTCCAACCACCCTGCAGGGTCTATCAGATCCTCCATATAAGACTTGAGAAAAACAGTTCTCGAATACATCTTCCAAGGTCGACCAAGGTAGCTCTTGAACGAAGACTTAACTGGGATTAAATCAGCGGCAGCAGCAACCTTGCAGTTCAAGATGGATATTCCGGTGTTTTGGTTAGGGTCTTCTCTGCCCTGGGCAGTGAAAAGGTTCTTTTGGTTTGGATCAGGTTTGCGTGCGTACAGGTTACAGTTTTGGAATACCACTGCTGCATTTCCGAAGATGAAGTCAACGGTGCCGTAAATGTCGCATTCGCGGTAGAATTGGCGGAGGGAGTGGACGTAGAGGGTGTCTTGGTATGCAACGAAGCTGCATTGGTAGAAGGCTGATAGGTCAGCACTGCTTCTCACCGCCACGGCTTGGTGCTTGCTGGGCCCAGCAGAGTTCTCAAAGGTTATGCCCTTCGCTATGAACCCGTCTCCTACTACAGCTGAATTGAATTGAATTGAAATGAAAGCAGCCGCAATTATCCAACGCATAAGAATTAATTGATTATAATTAAGGACAAGAAGAAACAAAAAACAATGAATCATTGGTGTATAGTAAATAATATGAATTTAATTAGTGACTGGTGTGGTGAGCAAAACGTAAAATAAAATAAATTAAAAGAAAAGGATAAAAGAATTTGCAAGGTGGGCCTATACTTAAAAGTTGGGCAGATCTGAAGCGATATCCCTTCAAAGCTGGGCTGGGGCAATGTGGACCCGTATGAAAGATAAGTCCTCTTTCCCGGAAATAAGATAAAATAAAACAAAAGGATAATGCACAGCTTCGTCTTATGCAGGTAATTAATTTAAAAAATATCATGTGCAAGGTGTCGGCAACTACAAGAGATCTCTAGCTCTTCTCGGTGCTGTCGGTGCCCTGTAAATCCCAAACTTACTAACCTTATAAACAACAGTTATCACATATAAAATTATTAACGTGTTATAACTTAATACCTTAATCTGTTCATTCCTCTTTTTTCCTATAACTTATATTGATTTCCCTGGTGATCCTATTGTTGGCAAAATATGTTATTTCCAGAATCACCCTAAACACAGAAATAAAATAGAGAACTTAGAGGGAGGAAAGTCAGATATAAGTTTAAATTGTTTTCGACTAGTATAAATTGAAATAGAGAACTTAGACTCATATATATAGCCTTGATAATTCCTTCTATCCCAATTCTTACCAATGTTGGACTTCTTTTACAACCCAATCTCAACCAAAAACTAACACCTATTCCTACAAAATGGGGAGCGGGACGGCACTGTTGAGTAAGCATATTAATTATGAACTTTGATCATGCTCGTGCAGCTTGGAACAGCCATGTGATGTTGCTGATGCACGTCAACTCTATAAACCCCTGTCAGAGTTAACAAACATGCATTTTGAAAAAATGCACCTAATGCACGTTGTCTCTGACATTCGTAGGTAAGGATAGACTAAACTAACGTTTTCATGGTAAGCGACATTTATTGAATTCAACTAATGCCAATTTGGTTTGGGACTCGTGTGTCATGATAGTTCGTTAAAAAAATAAACATTTTTTTTGTAATGGTTTAAAAATAAATTAATTAAAAATAATAAGGTGTAGAATTTGGAAGACAAATTCATTTGTGCTTTAAATACAGGTTTATTAATTTTCATGCATCTCATATTGTGGAAATTAGCTGAAAAAAGCCACATTAAAAAAAGAAAAGAAAATTAGCTGAAAACTATTGTTCATTCATTTTTGCTGAAAATTATAGTTCATTCATTTTTTTATTGAGTGAAAATAAACATTAATACATATATTTTCATTTTTTCATTTGAATAAGGATATCGTAATCTATGAGTGAAGCAAAACTTTCTTGTATCTTTCAGTATACGTCCTTGATAGTCCGATTGATAGGGAAATTTGTGGGATGCAGCTGCCAATCGAGCTTTGAATTTCAAAATAACATTATATGGACCCATATGTAAGCTTATAGTACGCCTTTCGGTGTTCAATCATGGCCATACGAATACTAAAATCCAACATTCTACTATCCCAAGTTATGGCATTCATCGAAGTTGTGCTTTAGACGAGAAAAGACACTAGTATTTAATTTTACTTTCTATTTTTTTAATTCCAAGAAGAATATATCTACAATTACGTACAAGCAGCAGTCATATTCTCGCCATTTTCAATCAACCGACACCATCCCGTGATTGTGATTTTTGAATTTGAATTACAAAGGGGGGCAATAGAGACAACTAAAGGAGATAAGAGAGCATCAGAAAACGCAGATCTCTGTTTCCTCTCTACGCCAAGCTTTCAACGATGCAAGTCGATACCATATATAGATATATACCCCAAAATTCAAACAATTTAAACACCCTCCTCACAAAAAAAATATAAGATACACAACTCTCTTTATTCTCTAGTAATTCTCTCTCATTATCTTCTCCTGTTTTTCTCTAAGAGTGTTGGGTGTCCGTCTTATTTAGATGCTGAAATATCTTTATCTAAAGATATGTGCGAGGTGAAATAAACATAATATATGCTCATGTGGGAGAAAACATATGGTATCTGGCTCAAATTTTGATTTACTAGCAAGGTAACTGTTTTACACATGATAATTCGAAACATTTAAATTGATTTTCGCTACATACATATATCATGTGCTTAAAAGTTCACTTAACTGAATCTAGGAGTCTTTCTGCTGCCCTTTCCAGATATATATATATATATATTCTCCTTTTGTCTTTTATGTTCACTATTACATTATTTAGATCCAATAAGTATTTTTCTAATCCGTTTTTATGTTTATTATTATTTTTTTCTTTTTCAAGAATGAATATCTAACTGAACCGTAGTATAGCTGAGCTAAAATTGTAGCAGTAGAAAGAAGAGGGAAGTTCGAATGAAACGCACCAAAAGTAGCTGATTGGAAAGTGGTCCACCCGTCCACAACATTCCTACTGGCCTTAATAACGGTCTTCCCAATTCCATCTCCGACGAGCATCAGATTGATCTTCTTCCTAATCACCTCCACATTCTCAAAGTACGCCCCGGCTTTTATATGTATCACAAACCTATACATATAGTCACACGGACACGAAATTGGCAAGACAATTAAAACTCAATAATTAAAAGGCTACATTCACATAATGACCAACAAAGGCAATCAACAAGAATAATTAATTTACTCATGAGTCATGGCACTCACGTGATGGATCACATCATCTATATATATCAACATTTTATTAGTCCAAGTAACTCTTGCTTGTTCTTTTAAAAGTAACATCTTGAGTTCAAATCTTCTAAATAGAAAATTAGTATCTAGATAGTTTCTATTCAAAAGTAATATTACATATATAGAAAAATATTTGCATAATCTTTGACAGAAATCAGAAAAATTGTTTTAGTTGTCTAACATTATCCTTTTACTCAATGTAAGCTAATCCAAGCCAAATTAGTTAGAATCAATGGACTTTGAATACTGGGATGATGCATTGTGCCAAAAAAATTTAGCGGTTTATTAATTTATACGTACCTAGTTGTGCTCGAGTTTGGAGCTGCAGCAAGTGCTTCCCCTATAGTGGTAAAGTTGCCAGTGCCATCTTTGGCCACTACAAGATCAAACTTGGTCTCATTCACAGCAGCTTGCAGTAACTTTCGGTCTTTACTGGACACCCACGAGGGGAATCCTCCTTTCATCTTCCCGTATTCGGGGAAAGCCTCATGCTTCGATGGTTTCTTAACTCCAGGCACTTTCTTCAGCATGGCCAGCGAGTTACTAACGTGATGGGAAATCTCAAACAACTTGTCCTGGAACCTGTCCCTCACGTTATCCCCTTTGCAGTACGCGAAGCCATCGAGGCAGGTGTACAAATTGGTCATTGCTCCGCTCATTAGAGTCTGCAAGTCATGGTAGCGCCTGGAACCCATTGTTGTTTGGTTGAGATCGGCAATGGAGTTCTTGAGCTCCAAAGTGGTGTCATCGAACAAGTTGATACAGTCGTCAAGAGCTCGCTGTTCGAGTTTGCTGAGGTTTCGGAGCCTCTTTCTGTAGGAAGTGCAGTTGTAGGATGATGACCTTACATCGTATATGGTCTTGTTGAGGACAGAGCATATCATTTGTGGGACAGATTTGGAGGCAAGATCTGGGAATGAAGCTAAGGTTGAGACGCATAGGTCAGGGTAGAGTGTTCCTTCGCATGTCGAGTGTGCTACTTGGATGTGCTTATGGACGTGGAGGTGTGGCTCTTGAGGTTTTGTGGTGATGATACTAGGCAAGTGAGTTAGTGAGAAGTGTAGCAGAAAAAGAAGAGGTACAAGAGCCATCAGCAAGAGTGGTGTTGTTGATTTAGACATGGTGGAGACGGAGATCTAGGCAGCTAGCTAATAGCTGCTGGATCTTCAAGAAGGGTGTGTGATATGGTGGTTAAGTGGAGTGAGGGGAACGCTTGTGGGTCGATGGGGTGGTTGGGTGCTTAAATGAGGAAGCGTGGCTTTCTAGTGTTGACATCACACATAGCGAGAAGCTTGTCCTTTCTGCAATTAGGTATGTCATAATGTGACGAACAATTACTATCCAGAATCTATATTCCGAGTCACAATCACAAAAGAGCCGATGAGAATAATAGATATGTGAGTCACTTATCACTTTCATTGTAAATTTGCTTAATTATCGTGTGTTCGAGTTGTGTCCTGCAACAAAAATTTCTCTAATATATATGATGGACTCTCATGTTATACTTGTGACTTTAGATTTTGAAACGAAATGAAGGAAAGAGAAGGACTTGTAGTATAAAATTATATTATAAGTCATTTATTTTTTTTTCTTTTAAAATATAAACTTACAAACATACTCTCAATCGAACCAAGTTAAATGCTATCCCACCTCTAATTGTGATCAAAGCTAAGTGAATTTTGCTGAATTGTGAACATAGTTAACGAATGAATAAAAAAGCGAAGAGAAAAAAAAAATAAAGGAGTACGAGTCTCACGCTATATTGTTTCTCTAAACTTGCTTCTGTATAAAAATCTCTCTAAATAAAATGCATCTATTCCTATTAAGGGAATAAATTAAATGAAAAGAGTAGTAAATTTAAATAGAGAATAAATAAATTGAAAATAAATTTGAAAAATATACTTAATTCTTAAATTATTTTATTATTGATACTTATTTGATATTTTTGATAATTTGTAAGTATGTTTAAAAATAATGTTTATTTAGATAATTATCACATTTAACTAAGATTAGAGAAGATCCGGACTATTGGCTTAATGAGGCCCCTAATTGTTTGAATGCACTTACTTTGGATGTTTATTGTCTTTCAACAAATTCGTAATTCACATAAAAAAAAAAAAAACAGATATTTATTTATATACACTACAAGAAAAATGAGTATTTTCAATGATTCTTGACAATTAAAGTCTCGATAAAAGTATTGTTAAAAAAAGTAATTTTAATATAAAGTTGTTGTTGAAAATACTTATAAATTTTTATTAATAATTAGTATATGTTAAAAATATATATTTTGGGCATTTTTTTATATGTATTAATTGTCGATAAAAGTTTATAAGTATTTTCAATGGTTACTTTATGTCAAAAAAAATTTTTTTGCAATACTTTTATTGATAAAAATCGTTGAAAATGTTGTTGAAAATGCTCATTTTTCTTGTAGTGATAAAAAGTATATGTTTAATTTTATTCATTATTCATTTGTTTATCCAACATGAATATTAAAACATTTGACATTTACGAGAATGATTATTTTTTGAGATTTGATTAAATGGTGCTAAACAAATCCCCGCACTAAAATAATGAATAAAATTAAAATTGTATAATTTATGTTTCTCAAGTCAGATTTCAAACTTATAAAAAAAATTACTTTTAATTTCAACTTAGACAACAAGTTCATATTCACTTTTTGTCAAATAGATGAATATTGCAAAAGAGTTTTATACTGTCATTTAATAATTCTATATTGTCAAATGAGCAAATATATTGTCTTTTACAACTTAAATGGTCATATAATTAAATGAAAGAATTTGATTGGAAAAACATATAAAAAAAAATTGTATATTATTATTGATAAAAAAATTAAACTCAATATATACGTACATATATATATTGACGAAATTAAATAACCAAAAATTAAACTGTGATATCCCAAATAAAGAAATTATAATTATTTTGAATTATTATTATTATTATTATTATTATTATCAAGTGCACCTAACACTAATATTATTTAACATTATAATTACTAAGTGTGGTTAGCATTAATATTAGTTATTACTATTATTAAGTCTAGATATATGCCACTAATATTAATAATAATTATTATTACTAAGTGTAGATAGCATTATCATTATTATTATTAAGTGTACTTAGCATTATTATTATTTAACATTATTATTACTAAGTGTAGTTAGCATTATTATTATTTAACATTATAATTACTAAGTGTAGTTAGCATTATTAATATTTATTATTATTATTAAGTGTAGACAAATAGCTCTAATATTATTCATGATTATTATATTTGTGTATAAATATATGAGTGTAGGAGTGTGTATGTGTAAGAAATGTTTAGTTTCATTTTGCTAAGTTTTGCTTATACCTCCTCTAAGTCACACCTCCTCTAAACCAAACTTCTTTTTGGCCGAACTCATCTCTTGTCAAGCTCATGATCTTCATGGCCGAGCTTCAGTGAGCCTAGCTAATCCTCTCTTGGGATGTTGTGATGCTCCTTTATTTTAATCTGTGAGATTGGTTATTTGGACCATTCAAATACTTCAGAGTAAAGTTATTAGTAGAGCACACTCGCGACTACCAACGGTGAGTGGGTTTAAGCTCATGATCATACTTTTGGTCATTATTAATATTTTTCCATATTATATAAATTATTTATGAAATTTTAGAATGATTTATGTCAAGAGAATATATTGTTATAATTATGCCTGTTTTAGAAATATTATTTCTTTTATAGTTATCATGAAAATCAATCATTTTAGCAAAACTCATGGGACCATAATTGATACCTTGCGTGTTATAGAATATCTTTTTCCTAGTTTATGAAATTGTGAGACCTTAGTTTAATGTTTACAGTAGAAATATTGATTATCATGTTTTCAGACTATGTATTTCCTATAAAGATTTTAGAATATTAGATATGATTTATTGAAAGTATTGAATAAAGTATAATTCATAACAATTGTCAGATACATATTCTATTGATTACTGAAATCACTATATCTACAAGCTGGTGATCCCTTGGGCATGATTTTAGAATCTCAGTTATGCTACAGTCAAATTGTTAGAATTATATGAATTCAGAGCTTTTATATTTATTTGGTTTATGAACAAATTAATTTATATTAATTAGTGAGAAAGCGGTCAATGAGTTAACTAATTTGCGAGATTGATCGTTAACCTTGGTACCAAGTGGTCCGCTAGAGGACCAGCTCACCCACAATAAGGAACCTAGTGAGGTGTCCATTATTGGAACCTAGTTAGGTGCCCATCAGATTAGCCATTGGCTCAGATTTAGCTATTCAGCTCAGATAATTATGTATAGAATAATTCATGTTTCTCTACTAGTTATTGCCATAGATTCAATTAATTTATATGTAATTATATATGTAATATATTTCACATCAGTTGCATGTATATGTTATGTATTTTGTTATTGTCCCGTGTGGGTTGTGAGTGGAGGCTCGCTCACTGAGTTTTGATGAACTCACCCATCTCTTTTCCTTTCCCTACAGATACAACTACAGTTTCAGTTGCACCACAGGATCCTCAGTAGTTGTGCTACAGCTTCCTTGGTGAGCTTCGCTTTGGAGTGGAGCTTATTGTCAATTATGTCAGTCTAGCAGTGCTCCAATAAATTGTGTAGGCAGGATCCCCGGACATGCATGATATATTTTCAGAATTTCTGTTAATTGTTTTGTTATGTTTGGCTTTGGCCTAGAATATGGATTTTATGCAAATTTATGTTCAGAATTTTTGTTTTGAGAACAATTTCATATTATTGAAGTTTTAGTTGAACTTGAGATATTTTGAATAAATTTGGATTATTTATATTAGTCAGTTACGTTACCAGAGGCTTCCGTGGGGACCCAAATCCTCATGTGCCGGTCACACTCCATAGGTGGGTCGTGACATAAACTCATTTATTCTTAGACATATTCATAATAAAATTAATAGAGTCCATAAATAAGTGAATATATATTAAACAAAATTGATAAGATTCAGTTTTATTATGAATGTGTTAGGTATGTATTTATACAAGAATCTCTATTTGCTTATGATAATACAAAATGTAATGAAAAGAATTCGAAAATTTTTCCAGCTCACCGTTAAGGGGGAAAAATAAATTTGAAAATGTGCAACTAATTAGGAAAACAGAAAAAAATGCAGTAGCTTTTTTTCAGAGCACATATGATTTGATATTGTAACTCCCAACTCTATGTTGCATTTGACTGATTTGTTCAATAAAGGTGCAAGTGAACTCTAAAATAGAGGAATAATACACTACTCAAAATATACAGCTTAGACTTCTTTCAATGTTGAACCCGAGTCAGATCAAACCACCTAAT
>JAVHNL010000517.1:0-25000 GCA_031216105.1 Dalbergia cultrata
TTGCTTAAAATTACATCAATATAAATTGATTCCCCTCCCCCCTTCTGTATACATATAATAAAATTGAAAACAGTGGAGGAGAAAAATCATCTATTGTTAAATACCAGAAAATAGGCCTCATCATATGAATGAATGGATGGAAGGTATATAACTATATATGATCCCACTATGCATGTATTAGCAAACCAATTAGTCGGCGCTCGATATGTAGCCGGTGGTCTACCCAAAAATTCACCGATAATTATTTAGCCTTCTTGGCTAGAGTTTGCTCAAACACGCAGTCCTCGTCCATTTACATTTGCGTAATTTCATTATTGCCTTTAATCATGATGTCACTAGTTAGGTATTATTGACTATACATGCATAATTCCAAATGCAGTGCAACCGAAAGGCAGGAAAATCTTTAACAAACGTCTCCTTTTCCGGTTTGAATCTTCTGGGTCTCTATCTCGATCTATTTTTCTTTTCTGCACATACAAACACGTTAAAAGTGTTTGCTAGTAACTTGTGAGTATTAGATTCGATGCTTTGCAAAAGTTTAAGTCCAAAATGAAGTTTATTTTCAAATTTAAAGAAGCAACAATAACTAATTGTTGTAGATAGATGTGCACCTATCATGCATGAACTATCCCTCCTAAAAAATTAAATTGATGAATAAAAACATATCAATGATCTTATATTTAACAGTCTTATTATTAGTGCCTTATTTTACCAGCATGGAGTGTGGACAATTTATCAAAGGATAATAAGATTGAACTTTTGACCACTTATGGCATTACCATATCATAAATTATCTTTCCCTAAAATTTAAGTTAATTAAAAGTATATAAATAATTTTATATCTAACAATTCTATAAGTTTTAGAATACACCTTACCATTATATAAGATGTACAATTTGTGTATGGAAATCAACTGGTCACTACCAAAAATATTTGATGCACGATAAATGTTTAGAAATCTGACTTCTTGCTCGAATTTATTTGTTAGAGTGATATTAGCATGCACGTTCACGTTTGTCCTTGTTTGATATTTGAGTCTTCATTTGTTTCAAACTAAGGTTTTATATCTATCGGCATAATTTAGTTAAGAAAGAAGTTCAACATTGTCTAGAAGCCCTTAATGAGCCTTTATATATGAATGCACTTCATGGTTAGATGCCTTATGATTTGAGGTGGCATATTGTGAATTTAAATCTCACTTGAAAATATACACATGCACAGTACTCTATCTCATCACTTCAAGTTCCATTATATTGTCTATACTTCAAGCCCAATACCTAAACAATAATGCTGATAAAATAGCATTTCTTTATTCATTCCCTATTCTTGACAACGAAAAATCATCTTAAAGGCCAATCGAATACGATCGTTTAGTAATTGTGTGTTATTCAATCTACTATGTATCTTCCCAAATTGTCAAATTCATCCCATCTATTTTTTTAATTTTTTTTTTATAGAAAACTCATCCCATCTATACCACGATGTTATACATTATGGGTAATAAAATTTTCATTGTTAAAGCCAGGACAAAGGATTTGGTACCGTCTCCAATTAATTAAGCCACCACCCACTCCGCGCTTTGAAAAAACATAAATCCAGAAGTCCTAGTGGAAACTCCAATAGTTCCAATTTCCAAGAACTTTAAAGCACGCATATAGAGAAATCTTTAGTAATAACTTTACAATGATGTTATTTTAAGAGAAGCGCTATTTGAACACCTAAAAGTGGGTGTCTGAAACATATACTCACTTTTTAATCATTAGATGTGATGAATGTTAAGAGTAAGTGGGGACATCCATCACATCCAATGGTTATAAAGTGGGTGTCTGTTTCAGACACCCACTTTTGGGTGTTCAAATATTTTTTCTCTTATTTTAATGACTGAAAATTGGTGTTTTATTTAGAAATTTATTTTATCTTCGTTAAATGACATAAATAATAGAGGATGAATGTAGATTATCATCTTTTAATAATAATGAGATGGATGTCCAAATAGGATATCAATATTTAAATATTTAAATAAGATTATTAAATAAAAAAATAGTATCAATGTTAAAAAAACTTAAAAGAGTGAATAATTTTTACTTTATTTAACATATAGGAGGATTTATAGGTATATTTAACAGGGAGATTTAGAATTATTCATACCGTATATACATATGGTATTAAAGAGTTAATCCTAATCATATAAGAAAGCAACATGTTTAATTAGTAGTGGTTGCCTATTATGGTGGGATGAATGGTAAAAACACCCGCCTCATTTGCATATTCATTTTTTCTTTTATTTCCTATAGCATTTTCTCGCTTGCGAAGTGAAAATCTAGTATATATTTTGCTGAAAAACTATATTATCCATTTATCCTCACTAGCAAGTTTGATATAAAATATACAATGATATTATATTTTCTTTATAACTAGTTTTTTTTCTAATTCAAAATTTCACTTATAATCATCAGTTATAATTTATATGATATTTAAGAGCTATTCAATAAATCTAAATAAAATTTTGAAATAAAGTTTTAGGCATGTTACTAAAGATTTAGCATTCATGTAAAATTAATACTCCAGCAAATATTATCACGAAGTGATTACTGATTTATCTTACGATGGATGATTCTACGGCTTTCTAAAACTCTTTCTAGACATCCATTTAAGTAGGGTTGTATAAGGGATGAATTGGGTCAGGTTAGACAAAACTCGAGCTCTACCTGATTTTTAGGCCAGGTCAATTTTTAAAACCCAAACCCGACCAAATAATATCCTGGGTCATATCAGGTCATATTGACATTTAAATAGTATATAAGAATTTGAATATTATACATAGTAAAATTATAAAATTTTACAAGAAATAAACAAAATTTTAGAGATATTTTATGATATAGGTTTCAAAATAAACCATACTAATGTAGAAAGAATATTAAGTTATATAAAATATATTAATTGTACTTTAAAATCTTTTATTTTTTATAAATTATTATAAAAATATATATCTCTTAAAAAGTTATTTGACTTCGGTTCGAGTCGGGTCAACTCGATGCATGACTTGAACCCAACCTGAAAAGTGTACCGGGTCAAATTTCAAAACAAGAACCCGTTCCAATGAGTTTCAGGTCGAGCTGAGTCAGTAGGTCAAGATGGGTTATGAACACCCCGACTTTTAAGTACTAAATGAGGTAAAAAAAAATAGATACAATTAATATTTTAGAAACTTAAAATCTAATAAATTATTTCGGCATTTATCTAAGAAATTATTAGATACTCTTAGAGTAAGATAAAACATTTGCCTTATTCTATTTAGTGATTGACAAATCAGTTATTGCATTAAAAATATAGAGAAGATGAAAGACAATAATAACTCATAAAATTTATATATTAATTAATAAATTGATCTGAATAAATATTATCTCTTACTTTAAATGTATCTGAATATTTCTCTATAGTGTATAAGAGGATATTTGGAAGGATAAATAATATTTCATCTTTCGATTTACGCGTATAGACTGGTGTACATAGGCTGACTTTGGATCTTATTCTCAACGCTCTGCACTTCTCACGAGACAAGTCTACGTTTAGCAGCTACCTGTACACATGTGAATAGCAAGTACTTACATAATGAGATCTCACGGAAAAAGTTGCCCCCTCTCCACTATAAATAGAATAAAACACACCACTGTCTAAACCACCACCAACACACTGATCAACTAAGGTAACACGATTCTCCTACGTACTCTGTTATCAACAAACCAATATGGCTTCCAAGCTCTCTAGTTCCCTCCCAACAATGTCCACATTATTTCTCATCCTCCTACCCTTATTCACATCTCAAGCTTTCGCAGACACCCTTCCCACCACTCCTACCTCCCCCGCAACACTATGCAATTCCACCCCAGACCCCTCTTACTGCAAGTCCGTTCTCCCACCCCAAAACGGTAACGTTTACGACTACGGCCGCTTCTCAGTTAAGAAGTCACTATCACAGGCACGCAAGTTCTTGAACCTAGTCGATAACTACCTCCGCCGCCGCTCCACCCTCTCCACCTCCGCCGTCCGCGCCCTCGAGGACTGCCGAACTCTCGGGGAGCTGAACTTGGATTTCCTCGCGAGTTCCTTCCAGACGGTGAACAAGACAACGAGGTTTCTCCCCAGTTTCCAAGCCGATGATATCCAAACCTTGCTGAGTGCCATTCTCACCAACCAGCAAACGTGCTTGGATGGCCTCAAAGACACTGCCTCTGCCTGGAGCGTGAAGAATGGACTCTCCCTCCCACTCTCCAACGACACCAAGCTCTACAGTGTCTCTCTTGCTTTGTTCACAAAAGGGTGGGTTCCAAGCACCAAAAAGAAAGCCGATAACAATGCAATGCACCCAACGAGGAATCAGCAACTCGGGTTCGGAAATGGGCATTTGCCGCTTAAGATGTCGAGCAGAACACGCGCGATCTACGAGTCCGTGAGCCGGAGGAAGCTCCTTCAGGCTACTGCGGTGGGAGATGAAGTGTTGGTGAGGGACATCGTGACGGTGAGCAAAGATGGTAGCGGAAACTTCAGCACTATCAATGATGCCATCAACGCAGCTCCCAACAGATCTGCTTCTGCGGGTGGGTACTTCCTGATCTATGTCACCGCTGGAGTTTATGAGGAGAACGTGTCCATTGATAAGAGAAAGACGTACCTGATGATGATCGGAGATGGTATCAATACGACAATTATCACAGGCAATCGTAGCGTTGTTGATGGCTGGACAACCTTCAGTTCTGCAACCTTTGGTAATAATAAATCTCAAATTAGTTTCTAATTAATTCTTTTTCTTTATTAATTATTAGCCATAATGAAGACTTAATTTGCCAATTGCTAATCATCGTCATGTATAAGATTTTGCGTAGGGAGGACCAATTCTTCTTTTTCAAAAGAATTGTAGACGTAGATATTAATAACAGACTAAATGAATAATTTCCCAATAACATGTATCTGACCACTAGATTATCAATGTTGCAGCTGTGGTTGCGCAAGGATTCGTGGGAGTGAACATAACCTTCCGTAACACCGCGGGGGCTGCGAAGCACCAAGCAGTAGCGGTTCGAAACGGAGCAGATTTGTCCACGTTCTACAGTTGCAGCTTCGAGGGGTACCAAGACACATTGTACGTACATTCCTTAAGACAATTCTACAGGGAATGCCACATCTATGGCACCGTAGATTTCATATTCGGAAATGCCAAGGTTGTGTTCCAAAACTGCAACCTGTACCCTCGCCTGCCCATGAGTGGACAATTCAATGCAATCACCGCACAAGGCCGAACAGACCCGAATCAAGACACAGGAATTTCCATCCATAACTGTAAAATTAGAGCAGCCGATGACTTGGCTGCCAGCAATGGTGCAGCTGCAACGTATTTGGGAAGGCCATGGAAGGAGTATTCTAGGACGGTTTACATGCAAACTTCAATGGATAATGTGATTGATGCTGCTGGTTGGCGTGCATGGGATGGGGATTTTGCTTTGAGCACATTGTATTATGCTGAGTTTAACAATAGTGGGGAAGGGTCAAGCACGGCTAAGAGGGTGACGTGGCCGGGTTACCACGTGATTAACACCACCGATGCAACTAACTTTACAGTGTCTAGTTTCTTGCTTGGAGATGATTGGTTGCCCCAGACAGGAGTGACTTACACCAATACCTTCATATAGATCTAGGCACATTGACACACATTGGCTTTGTTCTTTCCATTCTGGCATTTTTCACCTTTACTTCACAAAGTAAGCTGGGAATCGCTTATCTAGGAATACGGCCAAAGCACCAGCAAATGTTGAAAGTACGTACATTGTTTCATTTAATTTTATAATTCAAGGATATATTTAATTTGCTCTGATCCAATTTTAAGTTTATTTATTTAATTTAACTAACTAGCTAGCTAGCAAGTGACTCTTTACTGTACCAACAGCTGATTTTGACTTCTTGGTTCATTATTTATGATTAATTGAAGAGGCTTTTCATAATGGTAGAAGGTGAAGATATATATCCTTCTTTCATTGCCACGAAGGTGATTCCTTGTGATGTCAACAGGTCATATACAACCTCATGTTTGCATTTCGTATTTTTCCTTCTCCTTTTCTTAAGATTAAATTCTTTGGACATGACAACAATAATTAATTAATACTAACAACCTTACCGCTAAAAAATTTAACAATCAAGGACAACACGTAGGTGCAATTTGCTTCGTTGGATACCACCAAATAATTAAACAAAAAAGATTTACTCCCTATTTTTTCTTTTGATATTTAATTTCTAAGATACAAAGTGATTTTCAGATAATTAATAAAAATGGGAAATGAGTTTGAAGGAAGAATTCAGCCTTTTATTGCCGTTGCCATTATTACTATCATCAAGAGAAACTTTATCTCTTATCCACAATTAGGTTTTGGCGGTGGACTCAGATCCAATAGTATAGGATTAGGATTTCTAAACGAAAAAGTAAAAATTGTTAGAACGGCGAAATGATGAGATGGTCCGGATTTTTATCTTATTTTTCCATCAAAACTGTTCAAAATATGAATGTAGCACTAACAATGCAAGATATACCAAAATTAAGACATCATTTCGGGTAAATCATATACGAAGAACCAAAAGTTTCTCATGTTAGTCACGTTCTGCATTGGTGCTTTATTCGACCCCCCCTCTCAACTTGTC
The DNA here is from genome assembly GCA_031216105.1 of Dalbergia cultrata. NCBI lineage: Eukaryota > Viridiplantae > Streptophyta > Magnoliopsida > Fabales > Fabaceae > Dalbergia > Dalbergia cultrata. The sequence continues at coordinate 6,688 of JAVHNL010000517.1, forward strand.
AAAAGAAAAAGGGATAAAAAGAAAAACAGATAAAAAAAAAGAAGAAGAAAACTCGCTCATCACACAAGCAGTGTATGAATAATAACTCGAGATTTCAGATAAAGTGTACGATGAAAGGATCGAGATGATGAGCAGTTAAAACCAAAGGATCAATTCAACAGGCTACTAGAGGAACATTCACTGATGACTTGGTGGCAACATCTTGGTGATGAGCACAACAATATTGCAGAGCTTGCGGAAGGAGGCGCTCTTAACGGAGAGAACATCGTCGTTTCCGGGGATGGAGGCATCGCAGGTGTCAATGGCGGCAAAGGCAGCCTTAAGCCACATGTGAGCATCGCTGTCAGCACCCTCCAAAAGGGCGGCGATGGTGTCCTCGAGCTGGCTACCGGCGTCCAAGATTGTCTGCTTGCAGTCGGCCAAGCCCTGTTGGATTTCGGGGTCAAGGTTGGCGTCATCGATGAACATCTTCACGTCGGTGAGGATGCTTGAGGCGTTCGCTGCGGCCACACGAAGTGCAATGATTGCCAAGTCCTTCAAGTTCGCGGTTTGGACCTTTGATGGGTCAGAGAACAGAACATTCAGGCAGATGTCCTGGGTGTCTGAAGCTTGGCACACCTTCTTGATCAGTTCTGGGCCCTTGAGTTCCACCGCGCCACTGGTTTGCTGTGCCATCACGACCACGCAGATTGCCAAGACTGAGAAGAGTTTCGCCATGCGTTCCATTTTTTTTTTCTTTTCTCTTGGTTATTTGTTGTTCCTTCTTCTCACGAGTTTGGCTTTCTGACGTGAGAAAGCCGCGGGGAAAGTGTAAAGGCAGGTTCATTGGTTTATAGTGGGAGGTATGTGCTTTGTATCCATTGATTGCATTTTGCTAAAATTGGGATTTGTTATCCAGTGCTTATTTTAGGGATAGAGAGATCGAGCTTTGCCAATAATATGAACCCCTGATCGCAATCTGCGCTTAAGATGGTGACTTTTTTTCTTACCGTTCCTCTATTTTTTTTTTCGGTCAACATCGTTCCTCGTTTCTTATTCTATTTTTGGGATGAATGTGTGGAGCAGGACTTAATTAGGTCCACAAAGTAACGGGCTTCATGAGATGATATTGAGTTTCTATCAATCGCTGACCACTGAGGCCCATTTCTTCGGTCAAGGAAATGGACTAGTGAGTGGTAAAATAACGGTTAATTTTCAGATGGAAGAACCATGCTCCCATCTGGCTAATCCAAAATAAACATTGCTTATTTGTTATATTAGTTGTCGCAATCAAAGCCCATAATTCATGACTGCTCATCCCCTCCATTATTTTACGTTAAATGTAACGAAAATGTAATTAATTTATCAGCCCTGCTATTGGATACGAAATGTTGCAGGATTTGAAATCTTCTGTAGCCTTTTTTTGTCCCGCTCTCTATTCCCCAATAAAAATTTGATATATATTTAATGATTATTTCATATATAATCTCTTATCTAATTATTTTTCACCTATTCATAAACTTTACAGATGATAAAATTTAATTGGTGGGAGGACAGGGAGTATACAGAAGAAAGGGACTTATGATTTTTGTTCATGTCGCAGAAGCTTTATAACAATGGGTGCAAGAATAAGGCCGGGAAGTGAAAGAGGAGAAAAAGAATAAATGCCAAAACACTCACCAATTCAATAGTGTTACAAGGTTTCCGTTCTACAAAATCATGTTTGTAACGTTAAGCATTTCTCTTAAATATTTAGCATATATGAACTTAAATAATAGTCATTAGATTAAGTCAAATTGGATCCAACTTCTTCACTGGGCAGTAATTGTCATAGCCGGGTGCTCAGATTTTTTTGATAGATTGCGCTACTAATAGCCAGCTGCTCAGATAGCATCAGCCAAAACTGACATAGTCAACTCTATTCACTTCCATCACATCACCGTAAGGCTTTTTTTTTCTTCTATGGAGTATCACCGTAAGGTTTTGTGCATAAAACACCAAGTCCGGTACAACAATATACGCTACTATTTTATTTTATTTTTTGGTAAAACGCTACTAATTTACTCATTTATAAAGTATGACTAATTTTATTTATTATACTTTTTAAATATATTTAATCACACTTTATAAAATTGAATTTATTACTTGACCTAGTATGGTATAGCCTTCACCTCATCCTTAAATATATAAAACGAAAATGCGCATATAGCCAAGAATTAAAATATTAACTGAAATAAAAACAAAAAGGATAAAGACTTACTACATGAGAAAAAAGAACTTATTTATAGCTTCTATTAAATAGTGTAATGTATTGAATTTAATTTTAATGCATTGATAATGTAAGTCTTATATTGTCATATATTATTTATAAGACATTATAATTAAGTCAAATATTTTTAATTATATAATTATATATGATTAAATGTTTGTATAAGATTTTTTTCATATTGAAAATACGTATAAATTTAATTCTAATATAAAAAGCACAGTTTTATTTCAAAATATTCTATTTAAAGTTTCAACCACCATCCTTGGGTGGCAAGGGCCGTGGAAATTAAATCTACACAATTACTGAACACAAAAGCATCCTAGAAGAGACGCACCCAACTAACCCAAGCACCCCAATGGTTGAGGGCACGACCGGATTGAGACTTGAGATTCTCTCTATAGAAACATCCGTACTTAAAGAGGGATACTTCGTAGAAATTAAAATGAAAACTTTCCTTTTTCTCTTAACATCCGTACTTAAAGACGGACACTTCTTAGAAATGAAAATGAAAACTTTCCTTTTTCTCTTAACATCCCGCATCGGTGGAAATATATCATCACACGCAATTAATTTCGTGAAGTTGCGACGACCATGACCCATGATCCACATTCCAAAGCTACACGCTGCAAAATCTCTTCAACGACAAAATCCGATGATCTAGCCCTCTGTCCTCTTCGGGCACCTCCACAATCAAACTTAACGGCTTTCTGGGACACATAACCGGCGCAGGAAGAGACGAGCAACCACCAACCTCCACCTCAAGCGCTTCCGTAACCGAAACAGAGCACTCTTCAACCGTCGATGATGACGTGGCAGGTTGGACCGTTGCACGACACAGAGGGCAGTTAGAGTGAGAGCCGAACCACATGTCGATGCAGTCGCTGTGGAAAGCGTGGCCGCAGTTCGGGAGCACGCGGCCCTTCTCGCCGTCTTCGAACTCCGACAGGCAGACGGCGCAGTCGTGGAGGGGGAGGTGGGCGACGGAGGAGAAAGTGAAAGTCGGGAGGGATTTGAGAACGGAAGGGTCAAGGCGTTCGTTGAAATTGGCCGCGGTGGCGGTGGCGGCGGAGGAAGCAGTGGTGGAAAGTGGATGAGGGAAGAGGTGGCGGCGGCGGCGGGTGCAAACATGGGCGTAGGTGCGATAGAAAATGATGATGAGAATTAGTATGAAGAGAAGGATGGCAGAGCCTAGCATGACCTTGCCGTTACGGACATACTTTGCTTCCATGTCTGGGTCCACGGCCATTGGACATAGAAAGAGGAAGAGAAAGACAAGAGCCAAATGAGTTTGTAATGGTAAATTGTTACTTACGTTGATTTGGGCGATAATGGTTGTACTGGAAGAGGAGTTGATGGGGCTTTTATTAAGATCAGATCGATATCTTATACTATGATTATATATGTTATATATATTACATGTGGGAATATGTAATAGGAGGAACTACTGATTGGTCTTTAAATTCTTTAACTTTTTTTAGCTTTTACTTTACTTATATTATTTTGCGGCATCCTCTTTTGGAATTTTCATTTGTCTTAAAATTGAATTGCTATGCTTATCTGGCACACACTTTCTTCGTGATTTTGCAAGCTTCGCTTCACTATTTGTATTACTGCCCATCTTTTCATATGTTTTCGGTCCACGTGATCATATAATCCGATGATTCTTCCTTTTGGCATTTCGACAAAGATAAATCGAAGGAGACTTGATTAAGAAGCTCTTGATGCGTGTCGTAATAATACTTGTTAGTTAAAAAGATAATAAATTTACCAATTTTTTCAATATTTTAAATGAAGTTCAAAACTTTCTAAATTAATATGTAACCTGTGTTTTGGTTTTACGCTAAAATTTTGTGATCTCTTGTAAATAAAATTCTTGAAATATAATCTAGATAAAAGTATGGTTATAGTCCGCAATATCGACAAAAGTGGCGAGGTAGATCAAGCTTGTGGCAGGAGTTTCATTCGTTGAATTGAACGTGTCAGGCTCAGTCCCTTTTCTGCAGTAGGAGGAGGAGGAGAGAAAGAGCCTCTTTTATTTGAGCTTTTAGATTTTATGATAAAAAAGAAAAATTTTGAAAATTATAAATTTTAATTTTTAGTCTTTAATATTTTATTTATAGAATCTTAAAAATAAAAATTGAAAACTGAGAATTAAAACGAAACAAAGGGATCCTAAACTAGTAGAACCAAACTAGTTTAACAGTGAAAAAATTGGTTAAACTTCATCTCAGCTTAGCTTGAGTGGACTTATTGCAGTGTTCTTTTTTAAATATTAAAAACACATAAATGAAATTGTTTTAAAATTGAATTTGGATCCCAAATGCCCAATTCATGCGAGATGGAATTATTAAAAGCATGAAGAGAATGGGTTCAATTCCCAGAAGCGGCTTTATTCAACATTTAATAATCCAAAGATCAATCAAACGAATAAAGCATTAGTTGTCTCTCGTTGAGTAGCTTTAAATTTTAATTTTAAAGTTAGTGCTATGAAGATAAGGAACCAATTTTTTTATCACTAACATGTTGATTGATTATATGGCATCTTATACACATGGCAATCTAAAGATTATTGAAAATTAAAAATTGAAAACTAAAAATAGCAAATCAAACAGGCCGTATATGTGCATCCACGTATCCTGGACTTTAGAAAGAAACATGGGTGCTCGTGAATGTCTTATTCTGGTAAAAGCATCTGCAACATTATTGAAAGTGTGATTATTTGGCAGATATGCCAGTAATCCACTTGAAATTAAAAGAGAGTGCCACTTGCAGATTAAATCCAAAAATGAACCAATTGGCATTGTTTTTTCTCCCCATCTTTCGTTGGTCTCGTTTAGTTGGCTCTTTTCTGGCAAACCATTCCAAGCCACACAAACGCAATTTACAGCCAGTGAAACAATAGATGGCCTAACTAAACAAATTAAATTTGAAGACAGAAATAGCGTTCACATTATTTATTTTTCCTTCAGATAGACTTTGAGCCTCTTTCTCCATGGGCTTTATTAGTTAGTAAAAGATACGAGAATTGAAAAGAAAACGAAGGATTGTGATTGGAGTAAAAGGAGCACAAGTTGCTGCACGCCGCATTTGCTGGAAAACAGGATTAGGATGCAAGCAAGTTGATATATTTTTTTACTTTTGGAAAGATAAACGAAGCATAGGCAGCCGCAATACCAATTGAACCCTTGTTTTCAAAACATCAATAATGCAACCCCACGACTCGGATCTAAACATCGATTGCGGGAATCCTCGTCAAATGTAACATAGGTATGCATCATTGGCTGTTGCTACATGGTGACAAAGACACCTTCTTATACCCCAGCACGGGGGCACAAAGTAGTGGTGCTCACAATGCAATGCAGAAAGCACTCGCCCCTGACCCTGTTCCATTCAAGTGATTTCATTTCAGTCCAAAATGCTACTTAATTATCATCAAACCCTATGCACTTTACAACGAAATAGGTTGTGGACGACAACTGCATTGTTTTTTCATCAGATTCATGCCCCTCTTGTGATGATCATCGGGAATATGGTTACAAATTATAACAAGCCAAGGTTGGTGTTTCTTCCAGTACTTGTAGATACCCCTACCTATCTGTAATGATAAAAAACAAAGACTAGGGTCATCCAATCGGACAATATGGGACTCTGTGGGAATAAAAGTATGGAGCAGCGCAGGTTATCATTGTATGCACTATACAACGCATTCCATTCATGCCACTCAAGTTGGCCCAACTGCAATATGTTTTTTTCTGTGATTCTTTCTCTTTTTTGAACAGTACGACTTCTTTTTTCTGATTCAGCTTAACAGATAGGAGTGAATCCTTTCGATCGGAAATTTCACATCACTGTATTATGTATAATTTTTTATTATTAATTGTAGATAAGTGCTGGCTAGGTTAACAACAAAAGCCAACAATAAATCTACTCTATATACTCATCATATCCAATTATAATAAAGTGTATAATGTAAGTTTGTTATTAGCTCTTATTGTCAATCAAACATTGTTCTTAATTGTATTTTCTTGTAGAACCTAAGTTGGGAGACCCTCCTTCTCAATCAATAGTGAATTAAAATTCCACACATGACACGTGAAATTTCAAAATGAGAACATCCACTTCCCACACAATATAGATAAAGTAGAATTGGACAAGAAAGTGTATAAAGAAAAGGAAAAAACATGTGTAATAAATATGAGATGGCCTAAGTAGCTCAATTAGAAGAATTATATTAGTTAATAATAAATAGTATAACTAGGAACTTTAAATGATATAATTGATAACTAATATGTGAAATGAAATGTAATTTTACCCTCTCTAATATTCTCTTCTCTCTGCCTATTCTCCCCCTAAATTCTTAATTCTTTACTGTTGCAATGGTGCTTTAATGGAAACAAATGTGTCAAATGCAATGCTGCTAGGTTCAGATTCGCCAAATTAAATTAATCAAAAATGGCGTGCTTGTCAGGATTGTGGTCTCTGAGTGAGTTGAAAGAGTCCAACGACTTAACTCATTATTCATGCACTGAGATTTTTTTTCCCCTGCTCCCTTGGTGGTATAGATTGCCTGTCCGAAGCAAATAATAATAAGAATAACAATAAACCAGCTTTATATCCAAAAAAGCAATTTACTTTATTCCTACATCTTTTTCATAAGTATCACAAAAGGCTTGGAATTAAATAATGCTACCTTTGAATACCGGTATAATGCACGTGTCACGCGCGTGAAATTCTTCGTATTGGGGAAAAAATTATGCTTTCACCAAGTTAGAAAAATCTCATACTTATAATAAAAAGAATGTAACTATAGGAAATCAAAGACTTAAAGAACATTAGCAAAGGAATATTTTGAAGTGCCAAATAAAGACAGATCAAGATTACAATGTGATTATTAATTATTAAACACGTATTCTTTAAAATAATATGCCAAGAAAACTAAGGCCCAAGTTGGTTATTATATATCATAATACCTGATAGTATAATATAAATAATTTATTGTATAAGTTTTTATACTCTCCACTTTTTAGTACCACATATTATCGGCAGTGAACAAATGAGTGGGTGGTGACCAGCAAAGGGTGACCAATGAATGACAGATGACAACCGGGGGATGCCGGGTTACAATCGGCAAGTGGCGGTGGGTGACTGACAGAGGGTTGGGGGTGACCAATGATGGGCGGGCACTGATCCATAGGTGACGGGTTACAATCAATGATGGATGGAGGTGGGGTGTTGACGTAAAAGAGTAAATCAATGTTAATTTGAGATTAACTAATCATGATTTATTAGCTCTCTTGGAACTTGATAGCTTAATCCTATAGTTACAAGATAAAAATGATTTAATTGTATAACATTATATTATCATATTTAATGTCAAATATGTGATAAAAATTAACTTTATATTATGAACTAATACTATTAGGCCTTATATTATGTATCAAATAAGGCCTAAGATCATGTTAAGAGATTGCAAATATATACTTGCTCCTGCATTGTCACTACTAACTACAAACTTAAACTCCTGTAAAAAAATAAATAAATAAATAAAAATAAAAACCTGCAAACTTGGACTAAACAGAGTACTACCTACTAAAAAATAATTATTATTTGAATATTTAGTTAACAGGAATGTGTTATATTTTTTTGAAAAATTGTACACTTATTTTTAGAAAATTATATATTAAATGTGTTGTAGACGTGGCATGACCTTCGGAGATTAGAGGTGATCATGTTATATTCTCTCTCTCCTTATGTGGTACCCATTTTTTTTCTACATACTCCTTTTTTTTCTATAAATCCTTCCTAAACACTAAACATTCATGAAAACACAAGGCTGGATAAATTAGTCTTTTAAGGAAAAAAAAAAAGTACCCTATTTGGTCATTCATTATTAAAATAGGACAAATTTATCTACAGGTCAAATAAAACAAATATACCATTAAGATATTGAGAGGTGTTAATTTATCCTATATTTTAATCTTGAGAGATTAAAGGTCTGTTTAGTTTAAGTTTTCAGTTTTTATTTTTAATTTTCTAGTTTTTCAGAATTTATGAAGGAAAAATTGAAAATTCTAAAAATTAGAAATTAAAAGCAAACGGCCTTAAGAAGAGCATTTATTTTCTTAAAGATTAATTTGTTTGATATTATTTTCTTAAAGGATCAAATTGAAATATTATTATTATTATTATTATTTTGTTTTTGGGTCAAAGGATACTCTCTTCAGTGCTAGCCTTTCATTAGTTTGTTTGTTGGTAGTTTTGGGGCTCTTGCCCTGTTATTCATGCATTCAAGCTTTTTTGGTCGGATATATTCTCACGGCATATGCAAACTTCTCCCTTCGAATCATAGTTTTTAAAACTGGATCGGACCGGCTGGTCCCACCAGTAAATCGGCAAACCGGTCAAGAAAGCGAGTCGAGCCACCAACTGGATCAGACTTGCATAAGACTCGGGATAACCTGTTGCGACTCGGCCGGTTTTGCTCAAAATCGGTAAACTGCCCGTTTCATTAAACCCAGACCGAGCCAAACTTATTTTCAGATTCAGAAGATGGAAAAAGGATAGAACAGTGGTTAGAGCTAAAGTCTAAAGAGGAGAATCTGACTAGCAGAAGGCTGCACCACCGAAGAGCGCCATGCACCACCGCAGAGCGCCAGAAAAATCACAACCATTGCATCACCGCCTTGCCACTTGCCATAGAATGCGGCGAAAGCGCAAATGAGGTTACTGCCTACAAGCTTTGTCGCGTTACATGGCAGAGGTAAGGATTTGGGCTCAGTGATTGTGGACCTGTGGCTTTCGGGCATGGCAATGGATTCAAGGTTGAGGTAGGTTGATGGTGGATTGGTAATGGCAGAGATGATGGGTGCAGTGGAGAGGGACGCTGAGTTTGTGGGACTGCTAGCAAGGACTGGTAAAATTAAAATGGGTCTCCTTTGCCCAACGAGTAAAAGGCAATGGTGGATGTTGGGACAATGAAGATGGGATCTAGCTGTTTATCATTATTTTTTATTTTTTTTGTCCAACATTAATTTTTTTATTCACTTTTTTTGTTCGCCTTTTCCAACTTCATGACATGATATGATGCGTGTTGAAGTGTATGTATGTGATACTGATATGTCTTATTAGTTATTATATATTTTTTCTAACAAAATAGTTATTACATATATGACCATTGCCAAATAAATTCCCTAAAATTATATTATGGAATATCTTTTTATAACTTAGTTTTGTTCTAATTTTTTTATTTGGATAGCTTTAGTTGGGTTTATTTTGTTCTAATTATTTTTTTCAGTTTGATTTATCATCAAAAGTGCATTAAATTGATATATTTTTGTCTAATTTATTATACTTATTTAAATTTAAGTATATTCTATATATTTATTTAATAAGATTCGGCTCAACTGGTTCAATTCGTATCCCAAAAGCTCATTGACCCAGGAGTTCACCGAGCCGATTACTGCATCGTGTTTTGAACCATGCTTCAAATATTGACCAGTGCATATCTCTCGTGTTTTTGGTCAACAGTGCATATGCAAAATAACGAATACAATGCATCATTCATATAGTGTTACGGCCCACGGCGCCTTTTGTTTGGGTGAAAAAAGGGGAAGAAGTAAGGCCTGGGCCCTAAACAGAATCAAGATTAAGAATTTAAGATAATCTGTTAATCCTATAATTGACTCTAATCAATGTCACGAATAAGTAACAATGACTCAAAAGTAGCGTACATAATTGGAATAGGATACAAAACGACAAGAATCGGATTATCGTGAGGAAAATTATTCGCATTTTTTTAATATTTGTTTAAAGAAGGAAAGCGAATCAACTAGCTTCCTTTGCATTGTTCTCAACTAGAAAAGGCAAAATTCTCTTCCCACTCCCTCGTTTTCATTTCACACATTCTGTTCCCACTCCCCACTCCCACTCACCTCAATTCCTTTTGATACTAAAGTACTAAACGAATAAATAGATATAATAAAAATGAAAAAGGAAAATTGATGCCAAAGAAGAGTGCGTGTGATTTATATTGAAGAAATTATGATTTGGCATAATAAAAAAAAAGCTCAAAATTATGCTCAAATCATGATCTGAAGTAAAAAATTATTCACATAAAAAAAAGGGTTAAAAATCATGTTAAAATTACTAAACTCATTCTAACAAGTTAAAGCTATTAATACTTTTGACCAAGTCATTGTTCTCACTCGCTCAAAGCCGAAACAACTAAATTCTTCACTATCAGTTTATGACCTTTCTAAGTGTCAATTCGATGAGTTGGTAGGTGGGAGTGAAGGAAAAGAAAAAAAAAAAAAGATGGAGAAAATAGAGCACACATGGGTGAAGACCAACGGAATAACGATGCACGTGGCGTCAATAGGGTCAGGGCCGGTGGTGCTCTTCCTCCACGGCTTCCCGGAGCTCTGGTACACATGGCGCCACCAGCTTCTCTCCCTCTCCGCCCTCGGCTACCGCGCAATCGCCCCTGACCTCCGTGGCTACGGCGACACCGACGCCCCGCCCTCAGCCTCCTCCTACTCCGCCCTCCACATCGTCGGCGACATCGTCGGCCTCCTCGACGCCCTCTGCATCGAGCAGGTGTTCCTGGTTGGCCACGACTGGGGCGCCGCCATGGCCTGGTATTTCTGCCTACTGAGGCCCGATCGCGTGAAGGCGCTTGTGAACATGAGCATCGTGTTCCGTCCAAGGAACCCTAAGAGGAAACCTGTGGAGAGCTTGAGGGCTATGCTTGGCGATGATTACTATATGTGCAGGTTTCAGGTATATATGTGTGTGTGTGTGTGTGTGTGTGTTGTCCTCTTCTCATGTCTTCTTCAGCGTTGAGATAAGAAGTGGTTGTCAGGAGCTAAATCTGTAATTGAGTAATTGCTCATTAGAATTGATACAATTCAGGGTTATTACTTATTCGTTGGTAACGAAATCTGTTTGCCTTTTGGATATCTATGAGTATCTGTGACAATTATAAATTATTTAGCATTATTGTTATTATTATTATTTTGGTTACATTAACTGATCCGTACCTTGAATCTTCACGAAGAGAGCAAGGGTGCATTCGTCATCACATTATTTAGTGTGGATATGTTCGATGCACCTGCGCCACCAAGTGGGTATGTTCTGTGTGTCCACTACAAAGCAACAAAGTGAATGTTAAAGGTGGGTGTTAGCTGAAATGTCAGTTTGTTAATGGACACAAAACATATATCCATGTGGGACTCCAAGTGTATATAAGAATTTCTCATTGGATGCAGTAGGTCAACAAATTATTGAAACATCGACATAATTATTAATAATTAATTAGCTGTGTTAGTGAACCATTAATTAATAATGTGTCAACAACTTATTGGCCCAACTTGAGTGCACTAAGTTTATGCTATATTTTTTCGCCTGCAGATCAATGAAAGTCAAATTTGGTTTTATTTTGAAGAGAAACTATTGTATAAACATAATGTATCTACTTTTAAGTACAGTAAGTCTAAATTTTTGTACTGAGAACAGCATTAGCTCTTGTTATGTTTACTTGTTGGTTGTTATCAATGATTTGTTGATTCTTAGTTTTGTGCACCGAGTTGCATACACTAACACTGAGTTTATGCTCAACTCTGTTTCTAAACCAGTCTCATCATAAATACAATAAAATGTTCTTATTGGTGTTGTGCACTTTGGACATGTGACAATCTCTCAAAATTTTGGTCTAACTGTTCTGTAAAGACTAAGTAGCTTTGTTAGCTGAAGGATCCAGTTGCATAAACGTGTAATGCTTGACTCTTGTATGAGTTCTTCTCCTAACGTCAAAGCAATATCAGTAGTAGTCTGATATGTGGTTTATCTATTATGTGTATTTTCTGACAGCAGAATGACACATTGGCAATGTGTGCTTCAGATGTTGGGGAGTACATATTCGATATTTCATTTGGTGCCTTTTTTGGCTCCTTATACTATGATATGTTATGATGATCTTTCTGATATCGTTGTTCAGTAAACAACTAAGCATTACTCTATACTGTGTTACTAACCAACATGTAGTCACTACTCGTGCATGTTTGTGCTTCCTTTGACTCAACTTCTCTTCCTTCTCGTTTCTTTCTTGGGTGCCTGAAATAATATTTGCTTCTTAATATTACCTTCTGAATCAATTTCTGATGTTACGTGGAAGAGTACCTGTCCAATTCAAGGTTTTTGTTATTTTCAAAGATATATATCTTGTGTCATATGGCAACTAGTTTCAAAGATTTACATTTCAAGTTAATATCTAGTATTTGGTGGCCACAGAAACCTGGGGAGGTTGAAGAAGAGTTTGCCCGTGCTGGTACTGCAAGAATAATAAAGATTTTTCTTGCATCTCGTGATCCACGTCCACCTTGTGTGCCTAAGGAGATAGGATTTGATGGCTTGCCGAATACTCCTATTGCTTTACCTTCGTGGCTATCAGAAGAAGATGTCAATTATTATGCTAGCAAATTTGACCAGACAGGCTTCACAGGCGGGCTAAACTACTATCGCGCTCTGGACTTGTAAGTTTCTTCTATTTCGTAGTGGGAAAAATTGATATACATATTTAATGCAACCCTCTATTTGCATATCGAACTTTAAATTCTTAAAGAGTTGAAATGTCCCTTCATGCAAATGTTGCCCCAGGTCAATTCTACCACTAGTTAATTCTGCTTTTGGTAATCAAATTTCTCATCCCCTATTCTCTACTTTTTCCTTAGGTTCTTCTATTCAATTTGCGTGGACAGATAAAAGAGTAAATGCCGTAAAATGGATAAAATATTGTTGTTTTCTGATAATTTTTGGTTAAAATCATACATTAGCATTAAAAAATGGGCACTTTTTGGAGTTGCTTTCATACGTTAGCCTTACTCTTGATGAATTAGTCGAACCAGACTTGTACTGTTGTATGTCTATATCAACTAAAGAAGTCGAGAGTCGAAGTTTTTTCATTTGCAAATAGATGACAGTATTATTAAGTTTTGCTTATTCATTTTGTTGGAGGATGTGGTCATGTGGATGTATGGTCAGGTTAAATTTTGTTTTGTCTGCAGAACCTGGGAGGTGACAGCACCTTGGACTGGGGTACAAATCAAAGTGCCGGTCAAGTTCATTGTGGGAGACCTCGACGTTGCATATAACACTCCAGGTGTTAAGGAGTATATACATAATGGTGGCTTGAAGAGAGACGTGCCGTACCTGCAGGAACTGGTTGTAATGGAAGGGGTAGCTCACTTTATAAATCAAGAAAGACCAGAAGAGATCAGCGCTCACATATACGACTTCATCAAGAAATTTTAGTCTGCATTATCTTACCCTTCATAAGTTTACCGTGTACTTTGGCGATCATTTTACGAGTGTCAAGTCTGCAGAGTTTCTGGCATAGCAGCATGGATTTCTTTCCTTCTTATTTGGGCTATATAAGAATAAAGAGTTAGATTATTTGCACTCACTTGGTATGGATACTGTGCCAACTCATTTCACATCCACCGTTGGATGAGATGTGAATTTCATTTAAATAGGGCCCACAATTTATTCAATGGTAGATAATAAGTGATTTGACACAGTATTCCATGTCAAATGAGTACACATAAGATTTTTAAAGAATAAAACTACGCATTTAACAATATCCTATCCTCACACCCATAACTCAACGCTTGAGACATTACTTGGTGCCAGATTAATTTTGGGTTTTCTTTCGTCGGTAGTATTTGCCAGTGGTATTTTGATACATTTGATTGGATGGTATTTTGATGCATTTGATTGGATGTTGCTTACGGATTAGGGTTTGATAGTGGCTGAAGTGTGTGACAAACTATGACATAGAATTCCTTGTGCAGGTTAAAATGATCAGGTACGGGTAAATGCAAATTGCAAAATTGAATCAATCGGGTGGCTTAGATTCTAGTATTATTAATATTGAAAATTATTCTAATTTGCATAGTTTGATTTAAAAAATAACTTGCATATTTGAAGGAGATTTTTTTTATACCCTATAAAATTTAGGGGTATTATATCTTTTAAATAACTTACAACTGAAAACTTATCATGTGTTCTATTAATTAAATTGATTAATATTTTAAACACTTATAATTAACACAATCTTATAATTTAAAAAGATAATTCCTAAAATACCAAAATAGAACCCATATTTGAAACTTGTTAGACAAACTAAAATCGGGTTGAAAATGGCACAAGTACGGTCAGTAACGTATTTCATCACAGCACGTCAGCACCCTTTTTTTTAAATGTTTCTCCTATTTTCAAAGATAATAGTTAATAAGTGGATTAGACTACTAATTAGTAATGTTCTAAAAATCGGACCGAACATCAAACCAATCTAAAGGTTCATAGGTTTAACCGAGGATCCAATTGAAATACAACCGATATATAATAAAACTTGTATTTATATAAAAATATAAAATAAAATATATGTAAAAAATAACTAAATTAAATTAGACATTAAAAAACCCATAGAATATAATGTAATTAATCTCTTAATCAAAATAAACATATCTATATGGATCAAATCTCTCAAATTACTAATTATCATACCAGAAAAAGGAAAACAATTAGGAAAAATAAGATTTTAGACTTTTTAAAAAAATAAACCTCAAAATAATATCACTTTGCATCTTTTCTGTAAAAAAAAAAAAAAAAAACCGATTTGACCGGCCAGCCGATTTGCCTGGTTCGCAACGGTCTTATCCGGTTTTTTGTTAGCCGGTTTTGAGGGGCCAGTCTGGACTGGACAGCAAGCCGATTCCCGGTTCAACCGGTCCAGTTTTCCAAACCATGCTAATTAGGGAAAAATATACATTGATCGATTACGCACCCCAGTAAAAAGAAAAGCTACTAATTAATCCTTCTCAAAAGTTCATTAGAACAGTAATTCTAAAACAAAATTGTTGAGCGCGAGAATTTCGTTCTTTTATCCCTTGGGGGAAGGAACACTGAAAACAAAAATAAATAAATTGTTCCAACACAAAAAGGAAGAAAACAATACAGAACGATCATAAGACGAAAAGGGAAGATGCCTTCATGTTTTGAGCAGCAGATCTCAAACTCTGAAGCCTCTGCTATTCCTTCTTCCTCTGGCACGCTCAAACTTTCGTCCCTTTGAACGGACATAGGGCTTGGTATGGCTGTGGGGCACACCAGGAGCTGGTCCAAAGTGCTTGACAGCCTCACGGGCATTCTTAGGACCTCTAAGAAGAACCTGAAACATTATCCCCGAAAACATTTCAAGCTTCTGGCAAGTAATTACCTTTTAGATTTTGCTAAATCATCACATCAAACAAGTTCTAGATCAATTAAAGTATTCGAAACATAAGAACTCATTCTTCAAGTCATAATTTCTCCTTATTTTGAAAAACAATAGCAATGAAAATTCAGGTTCTATTCTCTTCTTCATTCTACAACTGTCATAACAGAATACAAAAACTAGGCCTCCAGCAAACAACTGATAACGTGGATCATAACTCAACATAACAGATGGGTATGCAAGTCGCTGGACAAATAATGCAAGTTACATACCCAAAGTACAATGCAAGTTACATACCCAAAGTACAATGGATTTGCAATGAAAATAAAAAGGTCATTTGCTAGCCAACAAAACTTATATATCAGCCTTGTCCTTTTAATGAACAAGATTAAATGAAATACAAGAAATTCTAGACTCAACACATTAATCATCTAATTGACTTTCACTTTTGCAATGACAAGGAGCCAGGGAAAGGCATAAGCCGAGGACAATAAACAAGATAACAGAAGTATAAACAAAGTAGCTCATTACAAAGGTCAAGTGCCCATGAGCGATCTACTAAAGAAGAGGAACTACCTTCGGGAGATTAGAAAACATGAAAAGTTAATTAAACAAAATTCCTACTTATTCAGCTATGAAACAACATGGCAACTGATAAAATTCTAGAAATTTGACAGGGAAGAATAGAGCATTAAAATCCATACCGTGTTCTGGCCAAGAGGAGCTCTAAGAGCAAGCTGATCAAAGGTAAGGCACTCCCCACCAGCCTTCTCAATCCTAGCTCTGGCAGTTTCAGTGAACCTCAGGGCAGTTACCTTCAGTGCAGGCACATCATACACCCTAATGTCATCTGTCACCGCTCCAACAACCACAGCTATCTTATCCTCCTAGTCCATCAAACACAATCAACTTAAATCCCAAAAGAAATAAAATGCTTCAAACTAACATCACCAGTTATATCATTTTTACAGTAATTGTACATACCATATACTACTACTAAAAATAACAAATATATTCAAGAAATGGACAGGTAGGTACCTTTCCCTTCATGAAACGAATCAAACGGGAGAGAGAAAGGGGTGGTTTGTTGACTTTGCTCATGAAAAGGCGCTTGAGGACGACGGCATTGAAATTGCTCCCAGTCCTTCGAACAAGGAAACGGTACAGCTGCAAAATAGAATAGAATGAACAAGGCAACGCAACGCATGTCAAATGAGACATGTAGTTGTAGAAGAATGAAGGAAGGAAGCAAGGAAGGGGTACCTTGACGAGGAGCTTGAGGTATATGTCTTGGGATTTGGGGGCGGTGCGCTTGGTCTTCTTGGACTTACCCCCAGCTTTCAAATCGATACCCTGAAAACGCGATTCAAACAATTCAGATTAACATTCAAAGGATGGGTGGGTGCGAGGGTTCAGAGGCGGGGGACATACCATGGTGGACGGAACTGGTTGCTGCTGCTGCTGCGCTTCTGTCTGCTGGTGCTGAAGGGAGTTAGGGATTTTGCTTAGGGTTACATGATTTTATTTGACCATTTTTCGCGAACAATTACAAAACCCGAATAAACTCGGGTCGCCCCATGACCCGCAAAAAAAACAAAAACAGACAAACAAACAAACGAACTAACTGGCAAACAACAACGACAAGGATTGCAAATTGGACTTCTCGTGTACCATACTTTCCAGTGAAGGTGCAGGCCCAAATGAAATCATGTGCAGTTATATTGACAATAAAGATGTTTTCGACCAAAAAGTTCAGCCCAAATAATAAAAATGAAAAAAGGCTGTGGATGGATTGTTCACTTCCTAAATCAATCCTTCTTCCTTAAATAACCATAAGAGCATCTCCATTGCACAGTCTCATTTTGGATTCCATTCTTAATCCCACCATATGCCACATTACTAATGTTTCATAAAAAGTAAAATTTGATTTGAAATGGAATCTTCTCTCCAATGATAGATCCCAATTATGGACCCATATATGTTCTAAAAAAGATTTTATCATATTCATCAAAAAATAAAATAACTACATGATAACAAAATTTATTTATAAAAAAAAGTAATGCATGTGGGATGGTCTCGGGACAGTGGGACTCTTCCCATTTTCTTTAGTTGCTCCAGCTACAATCCCAGTTCCGGTCCCAAGTGGTGGGCTACTCTCTGAGATGGGATGCTCATTTGTGTCTATTGAAACTATTCTAAGTGCTCTTGGCAAAAAAAAAAAGGAGGGAACCATAAGCGCTCCTCTAGCCTCTAGATGGTGCCAGCCCCACCTCCATAGATTGATTTTATTTCCTATGGTTATTCACACTCTTTTGCAACTTAAAAGTATTATTTTATGAAAGGTGATAAATCATCATCTATATTAGTGGTGGTTTTGTGAGATTTCTATTTTCTTGGTTTCTTCTATGTGTTTACCACGCCTAGTTTTTTTAGAGATTTTCAATGGAAGTAGGTTTGGGTTGGTAGACGCGTTTATCCAAGTTACAAAGAAAGCTTAAGTACATTAAGAACTTAGAGAGCTCCTACACTTGCTTGTGTACACATTTTATTTATAAATTGGATTGATAATGTAAAAAAAGCTTGTAAAGGCAAAAAAAGCTTCACGAATCGACAAGAAAATGAGTGTGCTATGAAATTTAGTTGTATGGTTGTTTTCTTAGGCTTTGTATTGCTTAGTCATCCCCAACTAGAGAGCATTGTATCTTAATCTGGTTTTATATCCCTTTGTGTAATTGATTGTGGGCCTTTACCCAATTTAATGAATATATCTTTTCACCAAGAAAAATGTTGTGGAT
>JAVHNL010000518.1:0-50000 GCA_031216105.1 Dalbergia cultrata
AGCAAACAACTATCAAGCAAAATTAATTTTTCTTCAAATTTTGTTCTCTTTCTTTTTCTTTTTCTTTTCCCTTTCTTATATAATTATTACATGTTTTGGGGATAAATAAATATTATTAAGTTATAAATTAATTTGCATAATGAGTTATAAGGTAATTGTATTTATGCGGATATATTAGGGGTGCAGTGAGATTAAGTTTTCACCATTCCCTAATCATAATTAGATTCCCGGACTCAAATCTTTTCAAAAGACCAGTTTTGATCAAATAAAAGGTTTTCCAATTTTGATCATAATTAAAATTGGTGGCGACTCTATTTTTTTAAATTTATTTTTTTGTTGTCATTTTTGTTATGACGTCCTTCGAGGACGTTGTGACAATTTTATAAAATTATTCTACAAAATAATTTTAAATTCAATTTTCAAAAGCAATAAAACAAGAAAATTTTATTGAATAATTTTTTTAAAAAAATAAGTTTTAAAATGGATAAAACAAAAAATTATTTGGCAATTGCATTACTACAAATGATAACTTGGTGCCAATTTACAAATATCATAACAACAAAAATCAACACAACTGCAACAACAAAGAATAACAATGAGATCAATTTACAACTTAGTGTCAATTTACTAATAACAACAATGAGAGGGAGGGAGAACGAAAGAGAGAAGCAGAGAAAGAGAAAGAAAGAGGGAATGTTGTGTACAGTGGAGGCGGATCTGGTGTGCCGACAGAGTTGGGTGGTGTGCAGAGGAGGAGGCAGATCTAGGGGAGTAGGTCGCATGTGGAGGCAGATCTAGCAGAGCAGGTATGTGCACCGGCGAGTCTGGCGGTGCAGCTCACATGTGTCAGCGGGTTTAGCAAAGTAGCTCGCATGCGCTGGGACTCGGGAGCAAGTTGTGGGGCTCGGTCTCGCGTCTGCCTACGAATGCAAAGCAGGTCGTGGGCACTGGGTCTTGTTTCCTCCTGCGAATGGTGGAGTAAGTCATGGGAGGAGCTCGGACACTGCCAGCAAATGAGGGAGGAGCTCGGGCATCGCTGGCGAATAGGGGACTCGGGAGCAGGTCACGGGTACTGGGTCTTGCATCCTCTTGCGAATGGTGGAGCAAGTCGTGGGAGGAGCTCGGGCATTGCCGGCGAATAGGGGAAGGGAAGGTCACTCAATTGTGTGGTGTGTGGGATGGGTTGTGTTTTTTAAAAACACAAATTCAGAAAACACCTTAAAATTGTTTTATGTTTTTTGTTTTTAAAACACATTGTCTGTTTTTTCTACTTTTAAAACCAATACAACACAGAGGAGTTATCAAACAAGTTTTCTTGATTTTTTATTTTTAAAATTTGAAAACTGTTTTCAAAGTTTCCAAACAAGCCCTTGGACTTTTAGTAGTTACCCAGCGGCATGTAATTTTTTTTTTCTTGGCTAACTTATATTGTAATTTATTAAAGTCATTCTTCCTTTTCCTTTGATCAGCTGTTGACAAATACTCTTTTTGTTATTGTTTACAAGGACAACTTCTACATTTCATCTCTTCATTTGACACAGTTCACAACTTTAACATGCAGATTTTTTTATACCTTTATCTGAGAATGCGCCAAAAATTTAGTACAAAGGTGTAACTTAACGTTTTTGTTTCAGTCCCTACGAAGTACGGGTGCTTCTTGTGTAATTAATAGGTATAATTTAATGAATTTTAAAAAATTACAATTAGTGGAATATGTATTTCATTTTTAGCCATAAATAGCTAAGAGATGTTGATATTATTGAATTTTATACGGTATACGAAAAACCCCTTCAACTTATTTGTATTTTTAATATGAGTTTAATTTATATATATTGGTTGTCTAAAATTCATTACCATCATTCAATTATTTATTACTACATTAATAAAGTTACTTGGGTCTCTCTTCCACTCTTTAAAAATGCTTCCACTCTTAAAAAAAAGTCAAAATAAATTATTTAATTAGATAACAATGTAAAAAAATTTTATATTATTAATATATCAAAATTGAACTCTATTATTATTAATAATATTACTGTTGTTGTTGTTGTTATTATTATTATTATTATTATTATTATTATGATCATCATCATTTAAAGATGGAGATACCTTCAACTATTATTTAAAGAACTAAGGGATAAATTGATCATTATTCGTAAGAGTAAAAGACTATAAGTCAATTGATGAAAATATTTTAGCAAGAGGAAAATAAATTTCACAATAAGGACGAGGTTTATCCATAAAAAGTTATTTCCAACTAAATACATAGATTTTATTCACAGAAATTTTCCTCAACTTTTATGGGTAATGTTATTTTAACACTGAAAAGGTTTTTATAAACACCCAATTTAATCTAATGATAGAAAATTAAAATTTTTATTGTTAAATAGGGACCACATAAAATTTAAAGGTAATAAATTAACTATTGACATGATGTCTAAAATATAGATAAATATAGATGGTTAAAAATACATTTCTCCGAATTTTACTTTGAACCAGAATACACCCCGACAAAGATCAAATGTGACATGTACCTAAAATAAAAAATAAAAAATATGCCACTTTCAAAAAAATGTGTCAACGGATAAGAGATGTGGGATGTTGTACTGTGTTTGATAACAATATTAAACGTTACACATGGAAATATCATTTATGATTTAGGGTTTATGGTTTAAAATTTAGGATTTAGAGTTTAGCACATAAAAATATTGTTTAGCTGCTACAAACATAAATTATGTGATTTTTGCTTGTGGATATTGTCACAATTGTAAATGGCAGTTGATAGACTAATATTTTTTAATGGACTTATTTAAAATAAAGTTATTTTTATTAATTTATTGCAATTTTTTTCACAACCTTTTTTAATATTTTTTTAAACACTTTTCAAATTCTTCATGCACAAATTCTACTTCTCTTTTTTTTTTGGTAAAAAATAGATTCAAATCAATTTAATTTAAATTATTGTCTCAATTACTTACAAAATTTTGACATAGAGAAAATAACACATCAAACAAAATTTTCTAGTTTCTTTTTAAATTTCAAAATCTAAAAATAGTTTAGAAAAACACTCTCCAAATAACCCTTTAAATTGTATCTTCCTATCCCATTCAAGAATAAAATTTATATCTATAAAAAATATTCTTTTTTATTTGAAAAAATGCATGGGTGAAAATTGATACCTTTCATTAGAGAAAACATCTCAAATTTTGCCAAATTTTATTTTTCATAGCACATTGCTAATGTGACAAATTATAAAGTTAAAAAATGGGATCCAAAATAGGCCTTCACCATTGGGGATATTATTTACCAAAAATAATCATTGGAGATATTATAAGAATACTGAGAAAAATATTTAAATATGTTTTTAGTCTCTATAAAATTTAATTTATTTTGACTTAGTCCTTCTAAAATATATTTTTTGGCTTTTGGTCTCTATTTTGTCTCTTTTGATGATATGGTTTTGATACTTGTAATTTATATTTAGGTCAAAGTAGTTCAGAATATGCACTTAATCCTTATCAATATTTAAAATTTTATTTTTTGCCCTTATAAATATCTCCAAAATTGATTCTTAATAAATATCGCTATTTAACCTTATAAACTAGTAGTAAAAATAAAAATACACTAAGTATATGTTTACTTTGATTATTGGAATTATAATTATATTTTACTTTAGTTTATAAAATGACGAAAGCATCAATTTAGTTCATAAAATTACATAAAAAAAATTCAAATGAGTCCATATAATAGTATTTACAAGGGCTAAAATAAATTATAGAAAAAGACCAATTTGAATCATTTTTTTGTAATTTCAGATACTAAATTGATACATTCTTAATTTTAGGGAATAAAGTAAATAACACATATAATTTCAAAGATCAAAGTTAATTTTCATTCAAAATACAATATCAAGAGTAAATAACATTTTTCATCACAATATTTTCAATTTGATATCAAATTAGTCTTAATAAAATTATATTAACATCAATTTAGTCCTAGTATTTATAATTTTGATATTAATTTAGTTATTTTATTATATCTCAACTATAATGTAATGACTAAATTGATATCAAAATAAAAAAATATTATAAATAAATTGATGTTAAAACTAAAATTGTTGTGACTAAATTGCTATAAATTTTTTTATTACAGCCAAATTGATGTAAGAAATTTTGTAAAGATTGAATGATCAAAATAATTATTTGCTTTAATATTAAAAACTATGAGCAATTAAAAACTAACAATTTTTTTTATGAGAAAATAAATTTAAAATAACATATATTTATATTCTTTAATACTCTATAAAATTTATGGATATCAATATCTTTTAAGTAATTTGTGGTTAAAAATTTATAAGTATCCTACTAACTAAATTTATTAATATTTTAAATATTTATGATGAAATCATAATACTTGAATTTAAAATAGTACCAATAACCTTGGGATATCATAATAAAAATCTCATATTTATAATAATCTTTTTTTTTTTCGCTGCTGCGATATTTATAAGCATTAAAAACATTCTTAAATTTAAATTTTAAACATTCAGATAAAGTTAAAAGAAGAGGAGATAAGCGAAAAAACGAAGTCGCAGTATAATCGTATCCTCTCTCTCTTCGCCTCCCCCGATAGGCCCTCACCCATACGGCAGACGCGAAACAAAGAAAAAAGAAAAAAAGAAAAAAGACAGAACCAATTAAGCGATTATTTCCATTTCCACTTCACGGAGTAAAACCCTAATCTTCGATCCTCTCTTCTTTCTCTCTCTAGAAGACCCAGAATTTCTCTCTCGTCAAATCACCCCCGATCGATTCTTCCCTCAAATCCACCCTTCCAATTGCTCCTCCAATCAGTGTCCTCACAAGATCCGCTAGGGTTTGGATTTGGGGGCTTCCGTCAAGGCTGGCGGGTATTCAGGTCAAGTAAATGGCGGATCCGCCAGGTATCCGCAGCAACAAGCGTGGTGTTACAGTCACAGTTACAGAATCAGTTAGAGATACAGTTACAGTGGTGAGCGGCAGCAGAAGAAGAGTGGTGTTGATAGGTTTAGAGCGCAGTGAGGAGGATAGCGAAGAGTGAAGCATGCTGAACGTGCTGCGGGTGCACCTGCCCTCCGATATTCCCATTGTAGGCTGTGAGCTCACGCCTTACGTGCTCCTCCGCCGCCCCGACAAGACCGTTACCACCGACGATGTCCCCGAGTCCGCCCCCTTAGATGGCCATTTCTTGCGCTACAAGTGGTGTGTTCCCCTTCCCCCTTGTTGCTTTTACTTAATTTGGGTTATTCTTTATTTTTTTTTTCCGTGCTAGTGCAAATTGGTTAATTTCTTTTGAGTTTTGATGGCCTTGGGTAGTTGTTTAAGTGGTGCTTACGTGTGTATGCATTTGACGGTGTCAGCATATCAGGGTTTTCTTCCTTGAGCTTCAGTGTGCGTTGTGGAAGGATTTCCTATTTTTCTTTTCTTTGTGGGTGTCTGGGAATTGAATTAGTTGTCATTAAATATTTGGATGTAGTGTTTGTGGGTTTTCTTGGATTTTTTTATTTTTTTTTCTATAGGTTTGATAATAGACTTGCTTATTTTCAGGTTCTGGCTAATGCGTTTGCATTAACGTTCCAATCGCTTTTTATTAATGTTGTTTGCATTGCAAATAAAGGTAACAAAAAGGAAAGTTAAAGATATAGGACAAAAGCTCCTGCAACACATTGTGAATTGAATGAAGTATTAAGTGTTTAGAGAATGGGGTGTGTCAAATTCTACATCAAAAGAACTTGTTCTGATTGTCCTGCAGTCATCACTGGCACAGTTGTAGACTTCTAGTTCTCGGTATCTAAAGATTTTACAACACTGACAAGATACCTGTGCGCTATGAGATTTGCTTCCTTCTACTTTCATTTTCTTTTTTCGTTATAAATTGGCTTGCACATTCACTGTTGCTAATTTGTGTGATTGTTCAAATATTGCCATGCAAGTACTGCACTTCATCAGGCAGTGATGTTGCGTGTTTGACTTTGTATTCATATTCTACTCTTCTTTTCTTAACAATATCGGTGGGTGCAAAATTTTGTACACATATATGGGAATTCAAGTTTGTTAAGTTACAATATATTCTCAACAAATCACATGACATTTAAATTTTGTTTTATAAGCTCCAATAGAGGGATTGTGGGATTTTTCTTCCACCATTGTCTTTGTGGTAATGTATTTTTCAATTATATATTTGAGATTAGTCATTAAAAAAGGCTTTTAAGAGTGTATTTAATGGTAAAGATGGCATGTAGATTATACCTACACCAAAAAAGTTCAACAAAGATCCTAAATTATCTGTTAGGGATCCCACACCATCTCAATTGATAGTTTGTGCTGAATGATGAATAGACATTTTCTAAAATATCTAATTTAGTGATAATTATTGTGGTAAATTGATATGCAAATGTATTGTTTTTGTAATTCATGACTTGTAGGTTGGTGTTAGTTTTTACACCTCTTGTAAAATTTGGACATCGCAAAAATTATTGAAGATTATGATTTCACTTATTGCCCTAAATTTGGACATACAGTGCAAGAATTTTTCTATTGAGCGGATCTTAAAATGGAACCTTTTGAATCTATTATTTAACACTAGCATTTGGACCTCTTTTCTGGCAGGTATCGTGTACAAAGTGATAAAAAGGTTGCTGTTTGTAGTGTACATCCATCTGAGCAGGCCACACTGCAGTGCCTAGGTTGTGTTAAGGCCAAAATACCTGTTGCTAAAAGTTACCATTGCACTCCAAAGTGTTTTTCAGATGCATGGCAGCATCATCGTGTCTTACATGACCGTGCGGCAAGTGCAGTTAATGAAAATGGAAATGAAGAAGAGGAGTTATTTGGGCGATTTAATACTTCTGGGTCTGCATCTTCCAATACCAGCTTATCTGCCTCTGCATCAAGTGCTAGCTTGACAAATGGATCTGCACCTGTGTATCCAGCTACTGTTACACAACGAAGTGGTGGTGAAACTTGGTTTGAAGTTGGACGATCTAAGACATATACCCCTACAGCTGATGACGTTGGTCATGTCCTTAAGTTTGAGTGTGTTGTAGTTGATGCAGAGACAAAACTTCCTGTGGGGCATGTTAACACTATCCTAACGTCTCGTGTCATTCCTGCTCCCTCACCTAGCCCACGTCGAATGATACCTGTTGATGGGATGGGGCATTTAGATGCAGATGGGCGTATAACAACTTCAGGAACTTTTACTGTTCTATCATACAACATATTGTCTGATGCGTATGCCTCCAGTGATCTTTACAATTACTGCCCTTCATGGGCTCTTTCCTGGCCATATCGCAGGCAAAATTTGTTACGAGAAATAGTTGGTTACCGTGCAGACATTATTTGTATGCAGGAGGTACGTAAATGTGATTTTGGCTATGATGAGAAACATGATTTAATAACTTTGCTGATTTTCAATTCTCTGTTTTTCAAGAATATTATTTTGGATGGTTTTGTAAACTTCTTATTTTGCTGTTTCATCACAGGTTCAAAGTGACCATTATGATGAATTTTTTGCTCCTGAACTGGACAAACATGGCTATCACGGTCTTTACAAGAGAAAAACAAATGAGGTTGTTGCAGTATTTTTACTGTGTTATTGCCCTAATTTTTAAAATTGATTTGAATGTTAACCTGTTTATGGGGTGTTCACAGGTATACAATGGCAACCACAATACAATTGATGGTTGTGCGACTTTTTTCCGCAGAGACAGATTTTCACATGTGAAGAAATATGAGGTCTGGACTTATTTTATGCGTATAGTATTCTCTTTAAGTTTTTACACAGCTTAAAATGCTTTCTGCTGACTGCTTGCATGCAGGTTGAGTTTAATAAGGCTGCGCAGTCATTAACAGATGCAATGATTCCAACCACTCAGAAGAAAACTGCCCTGAGTCGGCTAGTTAAGGTAGCTTATTGCACACCACGTCACTTTAACTATTCACAAAAAAAGGAGAGAGACAGAGATTGTCTCTTCAGAATTGGTGCTTACCTAGTTTTCATTTTGTTTTCAGGATAATGTTGCACTAATAGTGGTCCTAGAAGCAAAAGTTAACAATCAGCCTGTGGATAATCCAGGGAAACGACAACTTCTTTGTGTGGTATATGCTCTTTTGTTTTATTTATTACCCTTAGTGGGTCTTGTGTGTTCATGCCTTCAATGCATGTATGCATCTTTTTTTTTTAATTGTCCCCTATTTCTGTGATTGTAGTTGTATCATCTGTTGAATGATAGGGTCTTTCCTAGAATCATACTCTGGAATTTTTCCTTCTTACTTGTCTATTGTTATTAACAGTGGTCAACTCTTGATTTGTATTGTATGCTTCTTTCTTTTAACCAATTTTAGGTTCTGAATTTTTGTCATGTTGACTGCTATTGCTTATTACTTTACTAACGATTGTTGCTCTGGTATAAAAACTGTGGGTGGTGCAGATCCTGGGGCATTTGCCTTTTCCATGAATTAACTTTAAATGTCTGGCTTTAAGACTTTTTGGTTTATTTTCCTTTAAGAAAGATATGCTTTCTTAGTAATATAATAGCTATTACTAAATCTTTATATTGCTTGTGGACTATAGGCAAATACACATGTAAATGTGCACCAAGATTTAAAGGATGTCAAACTCTGGCAGGTAAGTCACTCCTTTTGCTTGTTCATATTAAACTGGGTTTCTTTTGAATGTAATAGTCATAAATTGAATCCCCCCTCTTCTAGGTGCATACACTCTTAAAAGGATTAGAGAAAATAGCTGCTAGTGCTGATATTCCAATGTTGGTTTGTGGAGACTTTAATTCAGTTCCAGGAAGGTTGGATTATTTACTGTATGTTCAATTTTGGATACTTTTTGTTCTGCAAAGGTATTTTATCAGTATCAGTAATTTGCTTCTAAGGGTTACTCTTACTTTGTTGTAGTGCTCCTCATGCACTTCTTGCAATGGGGAAGGTAGATCCTACACATCCTGATTTAGCAGTTGACCCTCTTAATATATTGCGTCCTCACAGCAAATTGGTTCACCAGTTGCCACTGGTAATGTATTCAATGGAGTACAGCTCTTAAAATTATATATATATATACACTTTCTCCCACTGTAGTTCTGTATTTCCTTCCTCAATTTTCCTTCCTGATTTTAATTTTATTGGATGTAAAAACTCCAAATTTTAGGTCAGTGCATATTCATCTTTTGCCAGAACAGTTGGTCTTGGATATGAGCAACATAAACGGAGACTGGACAGCACAACAAATGAACCTTTATTTACAAATGTCACTAGAGATTTTATTGGCTCTCTAGATTACATATTTTACACAGGTAAGCTATCTTGCAATGTTATCTCTTTCGTAAATCTAACATCCTGGTTTCTTAATTACGAATTAATATCATCTGTTGTTTCAGCGGATTCATTGGTTGTGGAGTCACTATTGGAGCTATTGGATGAGGAGAGCTTGAGGAAAGATACAGCACTTCCTTCTCCTGAATGGTCCTCAGATCATATAGCTCTCTTAGCTGAGTTCCGCTGCTGCAAGAATAGAACTAGGCGTTGACTCATAAGGTACAACTATCTCTCCTCATTCCCTTGACCAACCAATCATTCTCGTATATACCCTTCTATGTTTTGATTTGCTTTGGTGGGCGTCAAATGGGCAATTTCTTGGTTAGTAATCATTGTATGAATTGACTCTAGGCATTTTCACTTTCTTGTTTTTTTTCCTCTATTTATCAATTGATGTATGGCTTAAGACTCAGTCTGGGTTATTTGCATTTAACTTAACATTTTATATCCCCTGGACATTATTTGGAATTGATTAGCCTAAAACCAGGCATTGTTGGTGCATCAGATTTATTAGCGGAAAAGGGGTTAAATTGTTAAGGATGTTCTGAGTAATGTCTAAATGGTGTTCTCTTAAGAGGAAAAAGAGAGGGAAGAAAAAAGAAAAAGGAGGGGGGTTGGATTTACAGATGACGTGGATGAAAATAATAGAAGGGCACTGCAACCTAAAATTATTTTAGCATAGTCATGATATTGTTAGTCCTTAGGATTTTAAACAATCCCTTTATTACCAAAGTAATACCGGAAGGTATCTCTAGCTTGTTGTTTCACGTTTTTTAAGAATTTGATGTAAAGAATTTACAAGTGGATATTTCACCTCACCAAGACTTGACTATATCTCACTGAGGATGGAGCAATTATAATTTGTCTGTTCTTTGCTGCTTTTTGATCCACTACCTCATTGAAAAGAGTTGGAGTCGTTTTTGTGCGTTGATGGTTTTCTTCTTTATTAATGATGGCTCTCGATTTTTGTAGGTCAGATGCAGACACACATAAACAAAAAGGTTGAAAGAAGCATTTGGTTCATAAGTTATTGTAAAAGTGGTAGATCATGCCTTTGTCTTTTTCCCTGGTATCTCCATGTGGGGGTCCTTGCAATGATCTGCTTTGTATTATGCCACCTTTGTGTCTCATAGAAAATTTATTATGCCTTACCGATTTGCCTCCTTCACCCGCCTCATCCCCAATCTTCTTTTTCCCTGTAAAGTGAAAGTTTTCTTCTTATATTTCCACTAGCTTAATATATCTAGCAATTAAACTAATTATTCCGTTCTTAAGTCCTTCCGATGTAGTGGCTGCTTGAGCCTGGGGCTTAAATATCTGCCACTACTGTGGCGATAATTAATCTTCAAAACTTTGGGGTTGTTTTGTACTTGCTACGATCATCAGAGACGTGACAAATTTGGAATGGGCGTGAGTACTTACTGTAAAAATAAAATAAGAAAGAAAATTGGACACCAAAAGAAGATTATTTCCTTTATTATATTGTATAGATAAAAAGGAAAACATTTCATCCAGTAAGAATATCTCATGGGCGTGAGTACTTACTGTAGCTGCGATTATAGCAACAAATGAAGAGATTCTTATTCTTACTGGCATAGCTTGTTGAATGAGTCTTTTGGCTGTAATTCGCAAATTCTGACATTGATAGCACGTGAAACTTCATTCTATGTCCTACGAGAACATCAGTAGAATGTTTTCCAGGTACCGTGCGATAAACATGATTTCAATTTTTTTCTTTTTCGAATCTTGGTATATTGTTAGTGTAGAAGAGTTTATATAAATTTTTAATTATGTATTGTTATATCAATAAAAGTATAATTTAAGTGTTGATTAATACTGTAAAATTCTTATATTAATAGTGTATTAAAATTAAATTCATGGATGCAATGTTTTCTTTTTTATCTATACAATATAATAAAGGGAATAATCTTCTTTTGGAGTCTAATTTTTTTTCCTATTTTATTTTTACAGTTAATACTTCACTTCCAACAGCAGTTTTTAAATTAAATAAGCATTTTTTTTTGTCATTTTATTATTAGTTTTTGGGTTCATTCTCTAGTTTTCTATGAAAATGCTTTTGCTTTTCTCTATTTTTTCATTTTATTATCAGTTCCTAGCAAGGTGTACGCTTAAAATAGAAAATTTACAGAAAAGTCAATTTATATATATGTTTAAAATTTTGAAGATAAAAGTCTACAATTTATTGGTAAGTTATTTTTCTTAATTATATTAATATTCTAAAAATTAAAGAATGCAGCTTGATGGGTATGATAATGCTTATTTAGATATTTTGAACAATTAAATTCAGGAAGCAACTCTCCAATCTGTTTACTTAATTTAAATGAAATAGAAATTTTGAACGGCGCTTGATTGTTGATAATTGTATGGTTTAATTATTTAATTGCTATTGTATTACTTCAGCAGTTTAATTGGAACCTACTCCTAGTTGTATTTGAAATCTTTTTAGCGTACAAATGCTGTTGACCTGGCGTCGTTGGAGAGAATACATGTTGCAACGTAAGCAAAGCTGTCTAAATAAAAGTTTACAAGATTTAATATTATGATAGTTGGTAGACTTACATTAATTTTAGTTTTTGTCCTTATAATAGCTTTTCTTTTAAGTGAAATTGTAAATCTTTTAGAGATCAAAACTAAAATATGTTCAACTAACACAGATCAATTCTTTAGAAAAATGGGGTTAATTCTTCTTGAAAAATAGTAACTATAGAGATTAATGTCCATTTTTTAAAAAGAGGATCGTAATCAAAGCGACAAATTATAAGGATCAAAATCAAATTGTGAGCTATAAAAAATAAAATTATATTTAAACTCTCCAAACATGAAAAATCAAACCAAGCAGTTCCATAAGAGCATACAGTTACTTTTCCATTAAAATCTGTCCAATATAACCTCTGCTCCCTAGACGAATCTACCAGAAAAAAAATTTTGGATTGCATATTTCTTTGTGTTGCCATGAAAAAAATGTGTCATGGGTCAGTCCTTTCTTTACTAGCTGAATATCTGTCCGTGATCATCTCTGGATTTACATCATAAATTCAACAAAAAATCCAACTAAGCAAGTAGAAACGCACAGAAGAATAAGAGGAACAATTTAAATAAACTAAATCACCAAGCAGTATTAATTCGTTTTCATAGTGACCTTACAAAAGATGCAAAAACTGAATTGAAATAATAATGAACTGGAAGAGAAGAACCAAAACTTTGCCTGGACATTTCCCCGTATGCCACTAATTGCCAAGATATTAGCTAGTTGGTCGTCTTCGCTTCTCCCTAATATGTATTTATCTGATCTCGTTTCATCCTCTCCCAAGTAATTACTTAATTTTGTAATAAGCATATGAAAGAGTTGCATTTCTTGCTTTTTATAGATAGTAGTTACATATAGAATCTAGAGTGAAGATGACTGAAAAAGAATGAAAGCTAGCTGATGAGTTAGTCAACTGAACTAAACCTCACCTTTGTGGCTGTTTGTCCTATATCGCTAAATAGTTTGTCTGGTGGGACATAAGCCAACTAATCAACTGTTATTGGGACTCATCTATTTATGTGAAGAGTGTTGAGGCACATGATATTCTTTTTTATATGTAGAATAGAACTCTCATAGGTTTCTGCATCCCTGCATACGATTTGAAGGAAAAAAAAAAGGTGGGGAGAGAGAGGTTTTTGCATCTATAGTGTTGGGGCATGAAGGGGAAAAAATGGGGGTGAATTTGGTCTAGGTTGAACAAACTTTAGACTCAAGCCGTTTTTATGTATGAATAATTTTCAGAAGCTAATGAATGAAATATTGTTTGTATGTTCATTTAAGTGCACTGATATAGAGTTAAACAGTACCTGGAGAGGAGAGGACATTGGAACAACACAATCGCTATTGTGTGGTCATTTTGAACAGGAGGGAGCCTTCAAACTGATATATATAATTAAATGGCGTGTGGTACAGGTTACCACAAACAGAGAAATGGGACAAGAAACCATTTTGAAATTCTTGAGGGAACAGTAAAAAGGCGTCTAAGATCCTTGTGATTGTGAGTGAGTCATGCCAGACATATCTTGTCACTTGTCAGTAGAATTATGCACAAGGATGAGGTGAATGATGCTTCAGGTTTGAGTGTAGTAAAAACGGATACGTATGGTGTTGGCCTGTGTTGATTTTGTTTGCACCATTTCGAGGAAAAACCAATTGGGAGTGGAGACATGAATAGATATAATGGCAGGCACAGTGTTGGTGAGGTGAACAATGCCTACAAGTAAAAGGGATCCTCTCATGTTATTCTCACCAATCCGGGCCACGCCATATGGATACTGACTTTACTAGTGAGGTGATGTGATGGAGCGAGCAACGGAAAGAGAATATTAAACATGCTGGATAATATTGGAAGAGAAAGGAACAAGTTCTTTCAGATAAAGGGCAAACAAAGAATCCATTGGTAAGAGAAACTGATTTTTTTTTTTTCAAAAGAATTCCTGAGATAGCTAATTCTTATAATAATACAATGATAATCAGAACCAAAGAACTATCTCTTTTCGAAAAACCATTATGTGTGGTGTGTTTGGTTTATATTTTGAAAATTTGACTTTCAAACTTAACTTTATAAGCTTGATTTTGGTCATAATTGAGTACAGAATAAGGATGTTAATCAGTATTTATGGGGGAGAGACATGCCTCTACCTTTGTTTAAAATTTTGTCACCCATTCCTATTCCTATGCAGATACTCATTCCTGTCGCTCAGTCCACGTTCTCCATCCTTCGTGGGGTTATGAATACCCATGGTAATGACAGGTTTATTAATTTTGTTTAGAAAAAAAAAATCTAAAATGAGACATTTAAAAATACTTTAATTTGAAATATAAATATCTTCAATAACATATATTACTAATATAATATAATTCAATAAATATAATTTCGAATAAAATTGCCTATAACACAAGAATACCTATAAAAGAAAAAAAAAACACGTATATTTTGGATCAACTTTATGGACCGATCTTATAGAAAGGTCTTTTATTTTTTTGTTGTCTAGTTGTCATCTAAAGATCATACGTATCTATTGACCAAAAACCAAAAGATCTTTTATTTCTGGTCTGAAACAAAATATACGTGCTTGGTCGAGTATCATGCATACCTCTTAACCAACAAACAGAAGCCTCACAATACATTCGGCCATCCACAGCTCCACCAAGGTTGCACTCTTCTGCAACTCTTTGAGTACAATTTCATAGCCGTTGGTTCACCCAACCTGTTTGCACCGAAAATGATCCCTTCATATTCTTGATCTGTTACTGTTAGCACACCCCCAAAACAACAACACCAATAGCCATTTGCTTACGCCAAAACCACAAATATCCATTCCATCTGGGTAATGTAAAATTGTTTAAAAATAAAACCCACCCTTTTCCCTGCAAAAGATGAACCGTTATTCAAGAGTCACTGCTAAAAATTGTGTCTTTCTTTTGCCCAGCAAGTTGAACTTGAAACCACACCTCCAATGTTGTGAATGCAAATCGACAGTCACAATCCAAATGATCCAACGAAGCAGCTCAGGTTGAAACCCCGGACCACAATATCGAGAATCTAACCCATACAAGAGCTGCTTCCATCCTCAAGGACACAATCCAACGCTCATGGAAGCCCATGACTGCAAAGCGTGTTGCAGAATGGCGAAAACGGCTCGCTCTCACTGTCCCAGTTCTTGCTTTCATGCGTAGGTACCCCAATCTCTTCATTGAGCACCCACCCTTTTTCTTCTCTTCTTGGCCTTGCTTCTATTTGTCAGATACCGCTCTTCTCTTACACTCCGAAGAACAAAGCATTCACCATAACCATGAGAAGAGCACAGTGGAGTTTGCAGTGTCGGCACTGCAGAAACAGAGGGTGTATTATGGAGCACAAAAGAGAAAAGAAATTGATGAGTTACCTTTTGTTTCACCTTATGAGCAGTACTACTCATTTTTGGCTTCAGATCCAAGGAGTGGTTGGATAATGGAGAAGCGAATGGTTGGGGCTATGCATGAGCTTTGGAGTTTGACTCTGCACAAGAAAATAAATACCGGCTATTTGGGGTGCTTGAGGGAGGAATTGGATCTTCCCAAGACATTATTATGCTAGTGCCAAATGTTAATCCTATAATAATGTTGTTTAGTCGACTATAGTGACGCTGATTAGCTTGTTTTCAGTGAGCTTTTCCCATCAGTTACCGACCATGTGTTGGGGGAGCATAAACCCCTTTAGGGTAGAACTGCTTGCAAATATCCGGAACACAAATGTGGACATTATTCATTCTTCAATCAGTTACCAACTTGATGACCATTTGCAGTTTAACTGTTTTGTCTCCGACATAGAATGAGGTTGTCATTATCATTATAACTTTGGACTAAAACCAAATGACGCTTTGGCGACAATGGAGGGTCGTTGTGGTTGAAATTGTTTTGAAAACGTTTTCATGATGTTTTCACTATCGTCTTTATCCCACAACCCTTCTGACCTTCAGAAAAACAAAAAACATAACAGGTATGATAATCCACGCCTAGCAGTAGCCGAGTAGTTTTTTAGCCATTCCTAGCAACAATTGTGTTTGTTGGTCGAGTTACCAGCAATTGTTGGGTGCGTTCTACAATTCAGCTATCAAAAGTTAATGCACCATTCTGTATCATTGTGGATGGAGGACAATATGAAACCTGGAGTATTTGACAGTAGAGATGGCTTTGATTGAAAAAAATATAAAACTTTAATATTTTTTATTTTACTTTATTATCTTTCCTCACTTTGTTTCAATTACCAAAATGCCTCTCTTTCTCTCCTCCTCCTTCATCTGCATTC
Organism: Dalbergia cultrata; assembly: GCA_031216105.1. Taxonomy (NCBI): domain Eukaryota; kingdom Viridiplantae; phylum Streptophyta; class Magnoliopsida; order Fabales; family Fabaceae; genus Dalbergia; species Dalbergia cultrata. The sequence goes on from JAVHNL010000518.1 coordinate 16,202, forward strand.
TCTGGGGCAACCCAATAATCGTGCTCAAATGTTTCCAGCTGCCAAATTTAAAACTCTCTCTTTAATTTTTCATTTTCTTTTTATTCATCGAGATTTTAAAAAGAAAAGGATGATAAAAAAATTAAAGAAAGTGCAGAGCATTTAACTTCTTTTTTAGCACTATTCGATTACACCACTCATGGTTGCAACACACAAACTATCACCACAAGCTCCACTTTCTCTCCATCTGAACAATTTATCATTGTAAAAAACAGCCCCAACTTATTCATGGGTGTCTACGTCCGTATGGTGTTGAAATAACATTTTCCTTCTACTAAAAGACGTGAGAATGGATAAATCAGGCCGAAGTGAAAGTTTTTTTTTTATGTCTGCAGGCCAAGTAAAGTTGGGCCTTTCCCCTAAGTGCCCAACAAGTTTAGGCTAATTATTTTCTCTTATGACACAGGATGGGCCCATGTACAACATATGGCCTTCCGACTGATGCTAAAGAGTAAAGACAATAGTACTGAGGCCATCACCGTCCGTGGCCTTCAAATGCCACGATCTCCCACCACGGCCGGCGGCACCACCATTGCCCCCGCCGCTCAATACTCACTGAGAAGCAAAACACAAGCGAACGGGCGCTAGGGTTTTATTAGGGTTTTTATCGTTTTGCAGCGAACATGAACCCTTTCAGTTACAAAACCTGTGTCTCTCAGTTGCTGAAGCAGTTTCACCATTACAATTACCATCACCATTACCGGCAATGTCGGGGCATAGTGAAAGTTCGGCTCAAATGGGTGAAGAACCGAAGCCTGGACCACATCATCGACAAAGAAACCGACATGAAGGCCGCTTCCCTCCTCAAGGACGCCATCAACCGCTCCTCCACCGGCTTCCTCACCGAGAAGTCCGTCGCCGACTGGCAGAAAGCCCTGGGCCTCACCGTCCCCGTCCTCCGCTTCCTCCGCCGCTACCCCTCCCTCTTCCACGAGTTCCCCCACCCTCGCTGGCCCTCCCTCCCCTGCTTCCGCCTCACCGACACCGCCCTCTTCCTCCACTCCCTCGAGCAAGCCATCCACCAAAACCACGAGACCGACGCCGTCGAGAGGCTCTCCAAGGTCCTCATGATGATGAGGACGAAATCGGCGCCGCTTCACTCCCTCCAGCCCCTGAAATGGGACCTCGGCTTGCCCGATTGCTTCGAGAAAACCCTAATCCCCAAATACCCCGAGCACTTCAAGTTCGTGAAGTACCCCACCGGTGTCACCGGCTTGAAATTAGCGCAGTGGAACGAGGGATTCGCGGTTTCGGCGTTGCAGAGGATAAACGAAAACAGAAGAAGCGGGAACACCAGTGAGTACAGGGATTTCAAGAGAGGGCAAGCGGCGCTGGTTTTTCCGATGAGGTTTCCGAGGGGTTACGGAGCGCAGAAGAAGGTTAGGGCATGGATGGAGGAGTTCCAGAAGCTTCCTTACATCTCACCGTACGCGGATTGCAGCAAGGTTGATCCAAACAGTGATTTGATGGAGAAGAGGGTTGTTGGGGTTCTACACGAGTTTTTAAGCTTGACTATTCACAAGAAGACAAAGAGGAACTACTTGAGAAGCTTGAGGGATGAGTTGAGGCTTCCGCATAAGTTTACCAGGATTTTCACTAGGTATCCGGGGATATTTTACTTGTCTCTCAAGTGTAAGACTACCACTGTCACTCTTAGGGAAGGGTATCAGAGTGGGAAGCTGGTGGAGCCTCATCCTCTTGCCCTTCACAGGGATAAGTTCTACCATGTCATGAGGACTGGGCTTCTTTATCGTGCTAAAGGCGCCGAGATGAAGCCTCCGGATGAAGAGCTAGAAGAAGGGAATGCAGACTCTGATGATGAGGAGGAGGAGGTTGAAACAAGTGATGAGTTCTATGAGGATGAGGTTTCGGAGTCAGATTAATGAAACAATTGTTTTATTCATAATTAATCATTCATTTGGCAGAAGCAGCGGGATAGCTAATTCAAATAATGTTCATTTGCTGTCCAGGTTAGTAGCTAGCTTTTCTCAGGAACTACTAGTTGCTAACTTGCTCTGGCAGTTCTTTCTTTTGGATCAAAGTGTAATGATTTTCTGAACTGGCTTATATTATTCTTCTTGCCACACTGGAACCAAGCCATGACATGAAACATTCTTTATTCTAGTACTGCTAACTTGCTATTTATACTTCATGCGAGTGTTTTCTATACTTCCTTAGATCGTATATGCACTACATTTCTGCTTTGCTGTTATAGATTTCTTTTCCCTTTTTTTTTTTTGGTTTTTCCTCCCCTTGTTTTTCTGCATAGCGTGTGAGCCAGGCAGGTACTCGTTGATTTGCTGCTTGCAGTAGATCAGCGAGTGGCATATCCCACAAAGTAATGTCATTAGAGAAGGCCGTTACTAATCCCATTTGACCAGCTTTCCCTGTCTTCCGATGCTCATAATCATCATCTGTTGCCACTAAAATTGGGTTGTTTGTTTTACTTTCCACTCTTGAAAGATCTCAATTCCAACTCTCTTTTCTGCTAGTGGCATTACATTGCTGATTGCACCCATCCATTTCCAGGATTATAGGAGAAAAAAGAGCTGCAGAAATAGAACACAAGGAGGTGAGAAGTTCTGAATTTTTTCCCTACCAAGTTCATATGAAACTATCCATGCAATTGTAGAAAATGATAGTTGAGTTTAGTATAATTAATACTCCCTTTCCATTGTAGATATATACATTAACTTTAAAATGTACTAAAATGACATGATTTCCTAAGAGTGATTATAAATAAGGAATGGAAGGAGTATTGATGGTATCAGAACACTTAAGAAGGGGGGTTGAATTGAGTGTTCCTTAAAAATTTTCTACACACTTAACACACAAATCAGAAAGTTCAGTTAAATGTCTCCTGTTATAGCAGGAGATTTTCTACGAATGAAACAGTATTGACTTTGAATCCGAGCTGAGAATGAAGATTTGGTTTTTACCATACAAACCAGAACATTTTTATGAAAGAGAACCTTTTATAAAAAACAGCTTTATAAGAATGATGATAAGTCTTGTAAAATATAAAACAAAGAAAACGTGAAACTAAGTCAGAATATAAAGTTTTAACACAAAGGTTTTAAAGCAATATTTAAGCAAAGCTTTATGATTCTTGCTTCAATAAAAAGGAGAGTAATAAAAGGTTGATATCCAAAATGAAGAGAAAAGGACAGAGAGATCAACACAAGTATTTATACTGGTTCGAATCTTTAACTTAGATCCTACATCCAGTCCTCACCCTCCAGGTGAGTGTATCCACTAGAAACCTTGTACAAACAAGAGTGTTCTTTGATCAAGCCTCTCCAAGTTCTACCCAAGTAGTTTTTTCAATGAGCCTCTCCAAGCTCCACCCAAGTAGTTTTTCAATGAGCCTCTCCAACCTCAATCCAACAACTTATATCTTCACAAGATAAAACCCAACAGTATCAGTGTTTGGCACAATATGCTGTATCACTCTCAAAGATATTACACTTAATACAACAACTCACAAAGAATGCTCTCAGAATGAAATAACAATTAATACAGTAACTGAGAGAGAAGAGGAATATAAGTTTAAGCTTGAATTTCAGAGTTGAAGGTTGCAACAATATGGCACTGGGTTTCTGATTTTTCCCTCTTAGCTTTGTTGTCTTCCAAGCTCACCTTTATAGGAGGGTGAGAGTTGTTTTTTGACCGTTGCAAGCTTGGAGGGCAGAAGCATGTCTTTTTCTGCTGAGATATTTTATTTCTGATGCAATCCTTCTGTTTTGGTGATGGAGGCTGCTTTTCTTTTTGCCTTTGTTTGTTGTGCACTCCCAACTTGTAACCATAAGGGAAATAAACGTTAACCAAGAGAGAGAGAGGATCTTTTGACTTGCTTTTCTCCACTTCTGATAGAGGACAGCAGCAGCATATATTTTTTGGATACTTCAGCAAGTAACATGTTACAAGACTCAATGTTTGCCATTCTCGGCAAACTCCATTGCTGCACCCTTTTTCCTTTTTCTGCTCTTTGCACACATATGTTAATAATGCCAGCCTAGTTCATTGGTTTTCTCACAAATAAAACTATCAGCACATGTCAACCAATTTGAAATAAAGCTGAAACACTTAAGCACACTTATTAAAAGGTTCAGCAAGGTTAATTGAAATCAGATTAGTAACAATAAAAAAAACTTACAGTGTTTTGTCATCATATACAAGGATACATAAACCAACAAGTATATACTCCTAGAGCCAGTTTCAATTAACCAGAAAGTATTATATAGAAGCTGAAACTTAGGAAAATAGCATTCAGTTGTTGATAAGCATGCTATGGTACCATGACAAATGCTCGCTCTTCCTCTGCAAGTCAAGCGATACATCACCATATCATTTTTGTTACTTGTTAATTTTTTTTTTCTTTTGTCGGACCCGTCTTATGATTTGTCAGCCTGGCTGTAGCAGAGTGGGATGAGTCAAATTGATGATGGGCCATAACTTCAGAAATGGGTCTCCCACAAGCCTTTTGGGCCCTAGGCTGGCACTACTGGCCTGAAAATTATCATGAACCAGAAAGGGACAGCACCTTCATTCTGGAACAAAACAATAATAAGTACGATAATTTATAATAATTGAAATACGAAATTCAGACAAAAAAATGATATTACCGACTATTTAGGGGGAAAAAGTAGAAAGAACGACAAAAAGAACTCTATATAAATTAAAAATAATATTTTCATGTTGATCTATTGTCATTAAAAAATTTAGGGTGTGTTAATTTCTATTCTTTAATAAAAAATTAATTTTTTCAATTGAAAGAAAATACTTTGAAATACAAAATGATATGAATAGTTGCTATCAAGAGCGATTTTTGTAGTAAAAAAATCTCAAAAATGAAACTTGCACTTTTATTATCATCCAGATTTTTTTTTGCATTCGATTTTTAATACTTTAATAATTTGTGACAAGTGAATCTAGGATATTTATAGCAAGAAACAGGGATAAGAAACAATAATGACTAATCCGCTCACAATATAGAGATCACGTATATAAGGTTTGTCTCGAACCATCTAATCCAACTTATTTTCTTCAAACGAGTGTTCTGTTTAATCTTCAAACAATTTCTTGAATAGAAATTACACACGTCATTTCACATTATAAAAATAATAATAAGAGAAAGATACGACAAAATTAAATGTGATGTGGGCCAGACAAAACAAAAAGTCAGCTATTTCATGTTATATACTACCAACTATTAACTACTCAGTACTGAGTACTCAGCTGAGTAGGAGTAGACTAGTAGTCGTAGGTGAAATTAATTCGCATTGGTATTGAGCTTTGCACAATCCCATAACCGGATGTCTTAATTTTGGCCATGAATTTTGTTTGCCCTTTCTCTGACGGCAAAATAATATAATAAGTGAACATCTTTTCATTATCGTATACCATAAAGTCACCCCAGATTTTTCTTTCCTGATAATCTAGTGACTGAAGTTCAAAAGTTGCCCCCGTCAATAAACAACAGCCACCAGTCCCAGCAATATATATCTTTCATTTTCTTTTCATCCTTTGCTAGTGTGAACAGTGAACAAAATGTTCAGTTAATCTTAAAATCTTAATAATAAAGAAATGCAACCATCACATTAGTGTGAGAAGTGAAGACGTTCAAACCTTTGCCAGAAATTTCCCAACCAAAACATAAAGCATAGGAAGCATATGCACCCATACTGGCACCGAACTACCAGAACAGGAATTATTGCAAATCGAGGTCGATGTGGACACGTCAACTACATTGCATTGCCTCCCTTAAAAGCTCCTTCTCCTCCTTATTCTCCCAACTTGACCACCCTCACCACATTTATACGTAAAATCCCACTCGCCCGTACACTACTAAACGTTTTTTTTGCTTTACTATATATCCCATGACTGTAAAACAAATTAATTGCGTACTTAACGTGATGATTATAGTGAAATTATATTTAATATTTTATGACGTACAGGTAACCTTTCCACACCACATCGAGGCTGTGACTTTGAGTATAAATAATGTTAGGAATATAAAGAGAGGCATGACGGATTCAATAGATGATGATTTCCAGTTTCATTATGTATAAATTAATTGCTGTTCAAATTATAGTTCGAGCAATTTTAGTGATACACTTTTTTCGGTAGTACAGTCCTGCACATCCCATGCTAGTTTAAGAAAAGATGCACAGCACGTGACATGCAATGTTTTTGCAAGGCCTACTGCATTGCATGTGATTGGCTACTTTAAAAATAGTATAGTTTGATCTGAATAAATTATTGTTTTGATTTGTTATTAGATAAGAAGGTAAAGGACCATGGATTTCCCCATGTTGTGACACTTCTTTCTCCAATCTAAGTATATCTAAAGTAAATGAGCATCCCCGTCGGAAAAAAAAAAAGTAAATGAGCATGCCAACTTTGGGAATAACCGGCAGAAAGCTGCTAGCAGAGTTCAGTGAAATACCTTTTTCTTGAACTAGTGGTCAATTTAATTTGTAGGAAGCACCCAATATTGAATCTGAAAGTCCAGAGAAGGATGATTATTTTTTTGAGGTACTTTACTTATAGAACCCATGCTCCCTTGTTGATGATGTTTCCGATAATCAACTAATTATTTTCTGTTCATTGAAAAATATAAATTTCATGTTTGAAAAATGTGTTTTAGTGAAGGAGTTACTAACTTATATATGTCAAATTGGCCATGATAACCTTTTTAAATGATTAATCAATGAAATCAATTCGCACACCTACTTAGAGGAAGGAACATGCAATATAAAATTACAAATTGAGGTAGAAAGTTAGCAGTTTTTCATGCATTATGACAGGCTTTTTTTTCATATACATAGCTGATAATATGTACTATGACCACTCAAAAGAAAAAACTACACCGATAATGCAATTTAAAAGCTAAAAATGGTTGAACTCACCTAAAAGTAGTTGATCATAGTGGTGGACCAAAACTATGAACAAATTTTACTTATAATATTAATTTAAATCTTAGAGTCATCACTTAAAGAAAGCTTTATTTAATCATAACTTTCGATCTAAAGTTGCAGAGTCAGTTCAAAAGTAGAAGAATTAAAAAAAAAAATGTTAACGTATATTTTAGAATTTTAGCCTCAAAAGTTGCACTCTTTGAAGTTTATAATCAGAATAATTATAGCTATCCTAATTTTATAATTGTGAACCATGTGATTTATGATTAAAAGTTTAACAGTTAATTTTTTTTCAACTAAGATACTATGATACGGGTGATGATGAAGTCTAACAGACAACCTCTCATATAATTTTAGGGATCAAAATAAATATTAATGTAAATAATGGCAAAGCTAAACTCACATCACTGTAAATTACTTTATATCCTTGCTTATCAGTGAGCCACACGCTCTCATGCTGCGTGTGCTTAAACCACGAGGGAGTAGAACCTGTTGTCCTGTGCCTTACGGGAGTCTCTTTCCACAAATTTTACCACCCCTGCTCATCCTTCCTCTACATGTACATCACTCACTAACTAGTCTCTTTTCTCTCTGCCTGTCTCATCGATCATCAGAGATATATATTCGCAGAAGAAGCTAGAAGGTAGAAGGTGAGAATTAAGTGAGATCAATGATGGGTCGGCTTGCAACATTATCAGAAATGGAGCCCATCAACGAACAAGAGCACCACGACGGAAGCAAGAAGGGACTTCATGCATGGCGCAACTGGAACTGCATAAAGTCTCACTTCAACAAGAAGCCTGACCTCAAGGTCCTCCTCAGCGTCCTCGCTTGCCCTCTCTTCCCTGTCCCTCCCCACCCAAAACTAATTCCCGTCAATCAGGTATGCCTCTCTTCTCTTCCCTATATCTTGTTTTCTTCATTGGTCAATAGGCTACTCTTACTCTCTCCTCCAAACAAACTGCAGGTTCTATTTTCATTTCTGTTTTAATCTGTTCTAATTAAAACCTCTGCTCTAATCACATGGTGTGACACAGCTGGGGTTGTGTTCCCTTAACCATTTCCTCCCTAATTCAATCCTTGGAAGGATAAGAATAGAGTGTCACCTATAGTCAAAGTTGCTCCTGTTTGGACCCTGTAATACTCAAATCCAGATTGAGCAGCCTTCTAGGCTGAATACCGGATGGGAGACAAAAAAAAAAAAACTCTGCTCTGCCTACATTTACTTATGCATCATATTTCGTCTTCCCTTGTTTTGCAGATAGGGACCCAGAAATGTCATTTGAGCATAGACTAAGGACATTTGAACATATCTCATCTAGCATGTTAAATAGGGTTTGAGACCCAAACCAATAAAGTTCACACCCCAACTAAGTAGAAGAGGCTGTGTCCAAGAAATGATATGTTCAAACGATAATATTATTTGCACTTTGGGCTATCTATTCTATTATCCAAGTTATACTCATCTATTACCTTCTTTATCAATAGGATTTTGAAGGTACAAATAACATGTTTGTTACTTCCACAATTTTTGAATAATTATTTATTTAAAAAATTTTATTTATCTAAAAATAATTATCTATTTAAAAAATTTAAATAATATTGATTATTTTTTGTCAATAATATCCCTATTAAGCATGATTGACTCGAAGAAGAAAAGAGGAAATTAGAGTATTGAAAAGAAATAAGAATAATATAGTAAATTATTTCTAATTTTTATTATCATTAATATTTTATCAATTATTTTCTTAATTTCAATTAGTATTTAAAATTGAACAATTATTCAAAAAGGAAAGATGTCTACAAGAGACACTAAGGTTTTGCTTTGATCATCAGTATTTTGGTATGCAAGTATTTAGTATTAATGAACAGTATGTGTGTGACTCGCTTTGTGTTTTCTCTGTCAAACCAAGAAAGCTAAGAAAAGTAAAGTGTTGTAAAGGTTAATGTTTTGGTCGCTTTTCTGTACAACCTTCATGTGTGCCACCAATAAATTTGTTGTCATTAGCAGCCCCACTTACAGTGTTTTCTCTTTTCTGTTGCACGGAAAGGAATGTGTCCTTCTGTCCAAGTTACCATGTGCATCTGATTTACTCTAAAGATTGAAACTTTTGAGAAATTCTTAAATGCTAGTAAAAAGTTTCAGTATGGCGATTCATCCCTTGACACGTGAATTTATTATTCTCTCCCACTTTCCTTTACGTTTTTCGCGGGTGTGTTAGATAGTGAATGAAAGAGAGAAAAACTTCGTTTATCGAAAGGGAAAAAAAATAGAAAACTTTTTCTTATTGTAACAGCATATTTTAATTTCTTGAAACTTTTTCCTATGTAACTGCCACCATAAAATATTAGTCTCTTTTTAGCTAGGATTAAAATAAAAAGAGTCATTTCAATATTTTTTGTATTCATTAATTTGATGTAACCTTAGCTTCATTAATTACCACTTAATTGTGATAGGCGTCATCGTCAGCTCAGTACATTATCCAGCACTTCACGGCAGCAACAGGGTGCCGGAAGTTAGAGGGGACAGTGAAGAATGTGTTTGCCACAGGGAAGGTAGCAATGGGTGTAGTGGATGAGGTTGGAGCCACAGGAGTTTCAGAAAGAGGGTGCTTTGTGATGTGGCAAATGGTCCCTGATAAGTGGCAGATTGAGTTGGTTGTGGCCAGTCACAAGGTTGTGGCTGGCAGTGATGGCACCGTGGCATGGCGCCACACCCCTTGGCTCGGTGCCCACGCTGCCAAAGGTGGCGTGCGCCCTCTCCGGAGAGCTGTCCAGGCAAGTGCACCATCCATCATCATGATATTTATCTTGTGTTTAAGTTTATAACTTGTGGGGTGTTGTTGGTTTGGTTGTTTGGTTACCTTAGTACTAGTTTGTTTCGGTATGCAAGGTTTGGTGATGTTTGATTCTAAAATTGTTGGTGGTGATTTTGGTCATTAGTTAATGGTTTTGGGATGTAGGTACTAAGTTGTTGAGAGGCAGCTCAATTTGATTAATGAAAAATATATAACGATCTTTGGCTATGAAAGTATTATGTCACCTCCCATTGTAACCAAATTGGTGACGTTGAAACCTAGCTATTGGCTCCTTGAACTGGTTCAATCTCTTTATGTATATATAAAAAATAATATTAGGAATGAGCCCCTCTTAGAATGTGCTATGGTGGGGTTTGGAATTTAGCATTATTATGAGAAAAGGGTTAATGAAATCTTTATACAGACATTATGTAACTGATGATGTGGACTCCGGATCAAATATCTTCAATTTTTTTTTAAAAAAAAAACTTCATAATTGCTACCGGCCAATATAATGGATCTTTCTTTCCCTACTAAATTTCCTTTGTTTTGTTCGATCTAACCACATTCTTCTGTCCCCCCCCCCCCCCCTCTTTTATGAGGCTGCTTCGAATAGGAATTCATCATCATGTGTAATTATTTAGACGTGGACAATTAATTTAAGATTCCTTAGATGGGGGACAAGACAAAACCAAAGAGCTGAAATTCAACATCACTCTGAAATATCAATATAACTTTCTAAGGGAAATGTTACCTTTTGGCCATATGGTCCACTCTCTATGAACCATGATATACATAGTATAGCGACTTGACTTGAACAGGATCTAAAAGGGTACCTATTTATTTATGTTTTGGTGTATGCCACCATGAGTGATGTGAGCGAAGTTCAGTTTTTGGTCACCCTTAAACAACATTTTACTTGTACGTGTTGTAGGGACTAGACCCTTTGGCAGTGTCTGCAGTATTCAGTGCTGCGCAGTACATGGGAGAGAAAGAAATCATGGGCACTGATTGTTTTGTGCTAAAGCTGTCAACTGATCAGAAGGACCTTGTTGACCGCAGTGACAACACAGCAGAGATGATCAAGCATGTCACATTTGGTTACTTCAGCCAAAGAAATGGGCTACTAGTGTACCTAGAGGACTCTTATCTCACAAGGATTCAATCACCTGGGACACACCCCACGTATTGGGAGACCACAATGTCAACAAAAATTGAGGATTACAGGATGGTGGATGGTGTGATGATTGCACATGGTGGAAGGTCAACGGTGATCATCACACGGTTTGGGGACAGTCTGAGGGCAGGCCCTGCCATCACACGGTTGGAAGAGTCATGGACCATTGATGATGTTGCATTCAATGTCCCAGGCCTGTCCATGGACTGCTTCATACCACCTAAGGAACTCATGAAAGACTATCCACAAGAAGATCTAGATTGGAGGTCACCATTGCATAGATGATGTGCAAACTTTGGACTGTTTTTTTCATTTCTGGGGATAAACAAATGGTTCATTCTTATTGTTATTTACTTAACATATATAGAATGCTTTGTAATTGTATTACTGATTCTGGGCATAATAGATTATTTCAACTATTAATTGTGTATGTGGAATATGATTTTTAAGTTCCTTGTACAAGCTTGAGTCCTTGTCCAGTTTGTTGGGTGCCTTTTGGCTGATAAGACATTGAACTAATAAATAAGGGGGAAAAAACTGTAAAGCCCGTGCTCTTATGGTAATAATTATATAATATGAGGTTTTATATTTTACAAAGAAATCATTCTCTCATGGTTATTTTTTCTTGTCCCCTATATTTTTCTTAGAAATAATACATCATAGGGAACTCCAGTTACCTAAGACGATTAATGAAACAAGTGGAACAAAGAGAGCACCCGCCATCCCAGCCCTGGTGCCTTTATGTGAGGTGTGAAGGGGCGGCAAAAAGAGAGCTGTTACGAGATACTCTCACGTTTCATAAAATAGACAATATTATAAGTACTTAACATCAAATTCCCCCATCCTAAATCCACTTTACTTTTCTTTTTGTCCACCATCATTCTCCTTATATCATACCAACCAAACCCATCTCTTAGAGGGCTTGAGTTTGTCTACTTGTTTTAGTTTAGAGAGGAAAAAAAAATTAGCTAAGGTTTTAAGTCAACCATTTTTACCTGCATCATCTTTAGGTAGCACCCTTTCTATTGAACTGGATTCTTATTTTCCCTGCTAGTCATGGGGATTTTTTCCCTATGTTCTTCCTCAATTTTACCCAATAAAATCATAAGAGTGCATGGGAATAATGACTGGTTCCATGCAAGGAGAAGGACAAATGTTGTTCATTGTCAAGGGGGTGGAAATGTGAGAAAGTCCTCTGGCCTTTCTTCTATACTAACAGAAAGACCAACATTTGTAAGCACAGATCATGCTGCAACTCTGATGGATCCTGGAAGCTTGGTCTTATCCCAAAATGGAAAAAACCAGCCAGAGATTGTAGTGAAGGATTTGGTGACATACGGTGGACCAACATCCACCACATTGATAGGATTGGAAGATGGTTTAGGAATTGTCAAATTTCTAAGAGGGAAGAAGTTTTTCATAACTGGTGCAACTGGCTTTCTAGCAAAAGGTATTAGTCCAACAGTATATGGATTTCCTCCATGATTCTACTGTTTTTAACTTGTGATATATATAATTAACATTTATTTACTATTGATCTAGTTCTTATTGAGAAGATTTTAAGGACAGAACCGGATGTGGGCAAAATGTACCTTTTGATCAAGGCAGAGAATAAGCAAGCTGCAATAGAGAGACTGCAGAATGAAGTATGGTTTTGTAACATTTTCTTTCCTCAGCTAACATCTGCGAAATTTCATGGTTTTATTCCTTGGTTTCATGATTTGCATTTTTGTTTATGGAATAGATCATAGATACTGAACTTTTCAAATGCCTTCGGCAAATCCATGGAAAATCCTACCAAGCCTTTATGATGAGCAAGCTAGTTCCTGTCGTAGGAAATATTTGTGAATCCAATCTCGGACTAGATGAGGATTCTTCTGAAGTTATTGCAAATGAGGTAGATGTAATTGTAAATTCCGCAGCCAATACAACATTTGATGAAAGGTTACTTTCTTGATCTCCGAAATGCTTCTCCATCAATGATAAGTTTCCACATTTTCCTTTGAGTTATGGTAATAATTTGACAGTCAATTTCAGATATGACACAGCTATCAACATAAACACTAGAGGACCCTGCCACCTTTTGGGCATTGCAAAAAAGTGCAAGAAACTTATGGTTTTTCTGCAAGTTTCAACAGGTAAAAAGACAACTATGGGTTGAAAAGGATCAGAAATCTGTGTGCTGAGTGTGAAGAATACCAAGAAAGTTTAACTATTGAAAGAAGTACTATCACATTGTTTACCTTACCCCAAATCCATGCTTGTAATTTGCAGCTTATGTTAATGGACAAAGACATGGTAGAATCATGGAAAGACCATTTAGCATTGGAGATTGCATTGCAAGAGAAAACCTCATGTCTGAAGATTCACCAAAAGTGCTTCCCACATTGGACATTGAAGGTGAAATAAATCTGGTTTCGAATTACAAGGAAAACATTGAAGATAACATTTTTGCTCAAAAGATGAGGGACTTGGGTCTTGATAGGTATTGGGTGTCCTCTTCTTTTAAGATGATTCATTATTCTTCATTTGCTTGCCCTCATTATTAAACAATCGAGAAAGACAGTGAACTCAGCAAGCTTCGGCCTCTTATAAATTTCGATAACACAAATTGTGGGATTCTTAAAATCTACAATCTATTCTGATGCATGTTATTGTCAAAACAGGGCCAGAAGATATGGATGGCAGGATACTTATGTGTTCACAAAGGCCATGGGAGAAATGATGATAGACAAATTGAGAGAGGATATTCCAGTTGTTATAATTCGGCCAAGTGTTATTGAGAGCACTTTTGAAGAGCCATTTCCTGGGTGGATGGAGGGAAATAGGTACTCTCTCCCTCAAAAGAAAAAGAACTCTAGAAATAACCTATTAATTGCAATAGCAGTTGTATGATATAACTAATTCTGTCTTTTTTAACAACAACAAGCAGGATGATGGATCCAATTGTTCTTTGCTATGGTAAAGGGCAGCTAACAGGTTTCTTGGTAGACCCTAATGGAGTGCTCGATGTGGTAAGTCACAAAGACTTGAAAATTTGATTCTTTTATGGAGAGGGAAAAAAAAGCGAAGCATACAAGTCATAAGTTCATAGTTTGGCTAATAGTTCTGACGCAAACAATTGCTATCTGAATCCTGAGTGCATAGGTCCCAGCAGACATGGTAGTTAATGCAACCTTGGCAGCAATGGCAAGGCATGGAAAGACTAAGAAGCCAGAGATCAATGTGTACCAAATAGCTTCATCTGTGGTGAATCCTCTAGTCTTCCAAGACTTGGCAAGACTGCTCTATGAACATTACAGCTCCTCGCCATGCATTGACTCAAGGGGTAGGCCAATTCAAGTTCCACTGATGAAGTTGTTTAGCTCCGCAGAAGAATTCTCTGATCACCTTTGGAAAGTTGCCATTCAGAAAGCTGGCCTCACTGATATGAACCACTCCAAGGAGGCGTCTCAAAAGCTTGAAAATATCTGCAGAAAATCAGTGGAACAAGCAAAGTACTTGGCTAATATCTATGAGCCATATACATTTTATGGTGGAAGGTTAGATATTACTAATTAACGTCTCTCAATTATATTGTACATATTAATTTTGAGGAATCAACTAATGATTTAGAACAAATTAAACAACTGTGATGCAGGTTTGATAACAGTAACACTCAAAGATTGATGGAAAGCATGTCTGAAGAAGAAAAGAGGGAGTTTGGCTTTGACGTAAAGGGCATAGATTGGAAAAATTATATCACAAGTGTGCACATTCCGGGTCTAAGGAGACATGTCATGAAAGGAAGAGGAATGAGTAGTTAGTTAGTGACTTGAACTTGTGCCATGTCATCAACCAGTCAACCTTGGCAACTAACTCCAATAAAATATCCATATAGAATGGGTAATTAGTGCATATAGTTTTTTTTTTTTCTTTTTTTTCTTCTTTCCTTGGACCACCTAGAATATCCATAGGGTACTATAGACTATAGTGTAAGAAACTGGCAAGAACTACATGGGTAACCTTCCCTATCCCACTGTAATTTATTAAATAATCAAATTTCTGCAATCAATTACTTCCCACTTAATTAACCTATATACAAAGTTCTTTGGTAGAGAATTTACTCGGTGAAACTAAATTCACTCAGCGTAAGAGGCACGTTGTCATGCGTTTGTGTTTGTGATATGAAAATTCATAATTATTATGGTTGTTATGTATTAAACAAACAGATTGTGGCTTGGTAAAAAAGAAGTTAGTGCACACTTCGTTGCATCGGTAATCTGAGATTGACTTTCTACTTTATTTGAAAGGAAAACCCCACTACACAAAAATGTTAACAACAACTAACAATCAACTGCACGTGAAAAGTGAAAGTCCTTTTTTCTTTTTCATTTTTCACGGCACAAAAACTGGATAAATCTGTGCAAAGAAATTGATTTATTTAACTATTGCCGTGTATTTTGCTTTCATTGCTTCTTCTCAATCACGTTATGCTTTTGTCATGAAGCCAACAAGTCATCAGTTGTTACTGTATTGGTGGCATGAGTGGTTGGTATGTAATAGCATCAACCCTGCTGCCGATACAGTAGGGCCACATGAATTCATTAATTTTACGTCGATGAAGAATTTGTCCCAACTAAATTGTAGAATGATTTATAGTTAAATTAAATTATTATAATTTTTACAAATATCCATACATTTTTTCTTGATGTCAAAAGGTTCAACCATCGTACCTGCCAATTTCTTTTAACTTAACTGAAACTTGGCGTCATGATTAAGTTTTCCCCATAAATACTTAATGTCTTCAATGTTCAAATTTCATCTCAAAATAAGTGTGTGTACTATATACTGTGTAGTCACAATTAACTATATATTAAATGCTGGTATTTCATTTGCCTTTTATCAAATTATTCGATCCTTTTCTCCCAAATTTTTGTAACCTATGGTATACAACCTAAGGAAATTTGGCCCTGCCACAATGTTTTCCATCAAGTCTAGTACATAGATGATGAATCATGATCTGCCTCTGTACGTTAGAATATGTGGTGTCACCTACTAGACCTGAAAAAATTATGTAGGAGATGTTTATTTCACTTCTGAAGTTTAAAATATATATATAGGTGAAGATATCCTTCATCTGCACTAATATAAATTTTGTACACTTATATTCTTCAATAACTTTTTATAAAAATTAAACTTTATTAATCCAATTGTTGAAATATTGACGATCAAGTATGCAAAATTTCAAACAATTCAAATAATAGAAAGCATATATTTTGATAATTGATATTTCATTGTATTTTTTAAAAATATTATCCATTAAAATAAAGTAGTATGATAAAATATTAAATTATTTCTAAATTGTATAAAATTTTATACACATAATCTACTTCAAGAAAACTTTGAATTATTAGATTGATAAAATTTCACACCTATAAAAAAATTATTAAAAAGTGTAAATATGCGAGCACCTAATGTATACATATGTTACTTGCGTTGCTTTATTTTTCCATGCGGCTGGAATGCGACCAGATGTTAAGAGAGTCAGCATCTTCGGCCTTAAATTTTGCCAGCCAATCAGCACATTGATTGCTCTCTGTTAAAATGACAGCAAATTTCATAACAGTCTCTACAAAGTAAGGCCTTAATACCATTTATTAAACAGCCATGAGTATGGGAGGGAGAATTGTCCTCTTCAATAAGAGTATATTATCACTTTCGTCAAAAAAATTATAAATTTATTTCACTTAGTTCTTGAAATGGCATTCTATAAATTATATTAATTTCTGGTCAAATAATCGTTCTATTTTGCTGACGTGGCATGTGGGATGCCATGTATTGAAGACGTGTCAATGACGTGTTGTACTGACGCCACATGACATGCTAACGTGACATTAGATCAAAATAAATTTAGATTAGTCCCTACAATTTTTTAAAATGTGTCAAAAAATCCAAAATCCCAAATTTCTCCAATTCCATTTCATGAAATTTAAATTCTTAATATTTATTAAATCAACTTATTTCTCTCTTATTTTCACATCATACTTAAACACATATCTCTTTAACATAGAATAACAATGAGAAGATAATCTATCATCAATAAATTATTATTGTTGGACGAGTGGTAAGCAATTTAATCCCCCATAAAGATGAGAACGTGTTGGGGGAAAGTAATCATCAATGCTATATTCTAAATCAGTGTCATTGTGTTTGCTTTATTCACATCAACATCCCAAGAGGTGGTCATTCCCTATGACCCACTATCGTTGAAGTGAAATAAAATACACAATTCTTTACTTGAACTCGATTAAAGCTCTTATATTTGAGATGATTTACAAGTACATTTGACGTGAGGGTAGAAACTATTTTCATTGTCATGCTAAATTCTTTTGATACCAAATTCCTTCCCAAATTACAACTAAAATATTTCAAAGCGACCCTTGATAAACTTCATTCATGCTTAATAATATAATGTTTCCCTTGAATTCTATTTTTAATATTTTAAAGCTCATTTTATTCCAAGAAATATAATATAATAGCTTATAAATTAATTATGTTAGCCAAACATGAAGGTCTCAAATTTGGACTAATTAAGCGATTAATTAATTATTCACACCTTGTTTAAATAATCTAAATTTTTAAATATCCTAAATACACATTGTTTAAATAATTCAAATTTTTAAATATCCTAAACACAATTTTAAGAGTTTGATTAGTCCAAATTTGAGACCCTCAGTGTTTAGCTAACATAATTAATTTATTAAATATTACATTACATTTCTTGGAATAAAATGAGTTTTAAAATATTTAAAATAAGATTCAAGGAAAATATTATATTATCAAGCGTTGATGGAGTTTATCAAGGGTTTCTTTAAAATATTTTAGTTGCAATTTAGGAAGAAATTTGGTATAAAAAAGAATCTAGGGTGACAATGGAAAGAGTTTTTATCCTTATGTCAATTGTACTTGCAAAATCATCTCAAATATGAGAGCTTCAATCGAGCTCAAATAAAGAATTGTGTGTTTTATTCCATATCAACGATAGTGAGTTGTAGGAAATGAGTGCCTCTCGAGGATGTTGATATGAATAGAGCAAACATAATAACACCGATTTAGAATATAGCATTTATAATTACTTTCTCCTTAACATGTTCTCATCTTTATAAAGGATTAAATTGTTTACCACTCGTCTAATAAAAATAACTTGTTGATGATACATTATCTTCTCATTGTTATTCTATGTTGAAGAAATTTTTGTTTAAGTATGATGTGAAAATAAGAGAGAAATAAATAGATTTAACAAATATTAAGAATTTAAATTTTATGAAATAGAGTAGGAGAAATTTGGAATTGAGGACTTTTTTATACATTTTAGAAAATTTTAGGGACTATTTTGTCATATTTAAAATTTCAAAGACTAATCTAAACATATTTTGATATGATGTCATGTCAGCATGTCACGTGTCATTTAACGTACCACGTTAGTAAAATATAATGATTGACTGATGGTTTGTTTGAACAAAGACTAATATAATCTATGAAATACAATTTCAGGAATTAAAGAATTAATTTTAAAATTTCAGAAATTAAGTTGAAATAAATTTATAATTTAATGGATGAAAGTGATATTTACTCTCTTCAATAATAAGGCACAAGGCTTCCTTTTTCTTTTTTTTTTTCGGCTGGAGCACAAGGCTTCCTTAGAATCTATGTGATTTATAGGAAAATAAAAATGGAAAAGAATTTTTTTTGGTCAGAAAAAAATTATTTAAGCATAGTAAGGAAAGGAGCAGGTGGGTTGGCGGCTACTGACATTGACTGGTCAGTTTCGTATGGCGCCAAGCGAACTGGACTTTGAGTGAGTCCTCAGTCCACACCATTCTGACCTTTCTTCAAACGCGCATCAAAATATCGATACGCCAAGCTGCTTAATTTCCAAATGGATTCTTATAATATAAATATTATTACAGGGGAATCATTTTTATTTATGATTTATAATAAGTCATGATATTGGAATGAAAATAATATGCTCTCTTCGTTGATTAAGTAATAAAATATATGTGTTTGGGTGGACGTAGTTACCAATAAACAAGATACAGGCACATGGTGTACAAGAAAAGTTACACGTGTATATACATTTTGTACGGTTTTTAAAATTAAACAGTACTCTGTATTGATAGTTAGTGATTCTAAATCTTTTTTGTTTGGGTTAAAAAAAAAAGTTACTGAGAGTTGCAATAAATTGGTAAATCAATTGCAATAATTTTTTAAAAGGTAACCTCATGATTATAAAATTACAGGAACTGAGATTTTCAAAAATATTATAAAAAGCATTTAGTTTTTGCTAGTTATGATGAAACCATCGGTATTCATTACCAAACTTAAAAAAAACGTATTGCCAAAAATAAAAAAAGACATCACGATTAAAAGTTAAGTTGTAAAACTATCTTATTGGTTATTTGAGAAATTATCCCATGTAAGAATTATAACTGATATTTATCAAAAGAAATATAATTGATATTTGATAAAACCTCAAAAAACTTCTTTTAAGGAATAAATTGATACGTATATCCTTTAATTTGTTAGAAAAAATAAATAGATCTTTATACTTTAAAAATTTATAATTAGATCCCTAAACTTATAAAATATTATAATTAGGTTTCTATACATGATATAACAAAATATTCTAAGATGTCACCCTAAATGTTATTTAATAATTGAATTGAAGGGTGATATCAAGATATTACTACTAGACCATTAAACATCAACAATGATAAAACAAGAACAAATTAAAAGCGTTCAAGGAACCCAATTATAAACATTTTGTTAGTTCAAGGACTCAATTACAAAGTTTTAAAACATAGAAATTTATTTAACTTTTTTTAAAAAAATTCAGGGACTAATAGAGTCATTTAACCTTAACTTATTTTATATTATTAATATTCTAAGCTTATCTAATTATAATTAATATAATTTGAGCTGCATCTGTTTAATATATTTTTTTTGTTAAAATATGAATTTATTCTCTTACAATTTTTTGATCTAATTTTTTATTAAAAATAAATATTAAATAATTGAAATAATTAAGCATTAATATTTCCCATGATTAAAAATAAACAAGTATTTGTCTGCTTATTTATGTTGGATTTTGGACGGCCTAATTATGACATACGAGGTAACTTCCAACAACGAGGCAATTTCATATCAAATCAAAATCTTATATTATCAAAATCAGGAGCCTTCTACATGGGAACTTCTGTGAACTGACTCGCAATAAGCTTTGTCGTGTCATTGTCAGCACGACAATTTGTTTTTTGCGTTATTACTTTCTCTTGATGGGACTTCTGTATTTCCTGTTGGTTACTTGATAGAAATTTGGTTATGGTTTGACTTTTGACCTTTCCGAAGAAACTCCGCCTTAGAGTTTTTTAACTTCTTCTTCCTGTTTTTGGCATTCCATTTATACGCATAGAAGCAAATCTAAAGAGATAGTTTTACTCATTGTACCCTGCGTCATTTATTAAATCTTTATTGTTAATTATATTTTTATTAATAAACTATGTTTTATTCATTTATTGTTATTATTATATCTACATGTTATATATAATAATAAATATATCCCTAGTTGATTATTAAGATTATCAGATGAGATTTGTATAAGCTTAATTGATAATTATGAGACTATTAAAATACCATAAGTGATTCTCATAATAATTATGTCAAAAAATCCTCATATCTGAATTTAGTTAGTTTCTTACATAAAGAATATTATTTTTTTACATAATCAAACGTTATATTTAATCGAATAATTATAAAAATTGTGGTTAAATATAATGTAATTTATAAAAAAAATAATGACTAAACAAGATGGAATTTTTGTCTCTCTTTTTGAGAGAGACATCTATTGTACTGTTCATAAATCTTCTAGTATCAACTTAACTACAATTGAAGAAAATGAAAATGTTAAGATTGGAATTGGTCATCCTAACCAATCCACAAGCCCTCTAACCTCAAGCTCCAACACAAGCAAATGGGCTAGGGAGGCTAGGGTTGAGATTGGTTGTCCTACTTGATCCAATAGTCTTCCTAATATAACACAATAGCAATATAACATCATATTAAAACTAAAACTGCAAAATGGAGAACTATAAAGGTTAAAAGTGCTTTTAACTTTTAATTTATTTATAAGCAATAACTTTTTTTTTTGTTTTTAAAGTAACTATAAATAAAGTAATGTTACAAGACCCAATAAATTGTCAAAAGTTCAAAAAGAAGAATGATTGTATGATGACTTGATTAGATTATATTCATCTAAAAATGAACATATATATATATTACCATATTTTGACAAATGAAAATATTGACCGTCCAGTATATTGTTTTATAAAACCAACACACGATTAGTTGAAATAGTAGATTTTTTTTACCGCTGAACTATTATATCCCTATAAACTCTCAAATGTTTAAAATGAGTTGCCACCAATATAAAAATAGATGCAAGAAACTAAAAAATATTGTTTTACAAATATTTAATCGTCGTTAATTAATGCCCTTCTTGTACTTGAACCCGTGTGCTCTCCAATTTCACTGCGAATCAAGAGCTGAAATTTCCCGTCGCTCTTTCTAGTCACATTCCTGTCTCACTCTGCCAGCTAAGATCCAACAGAATTTTCTTCGAGGAGGACCAAGCTCCAAACGAATATAAAATTCGTGGTTCAAAATAATCATCACTTTTTTTTCAAATCAACAATTAAAAAAAAAGAAGTAAAAAGCCCTCATTAGTTTAGCTTCTTTCATTGAGAGACAAGGAAATAAAGTTGAAAAATATATTGCAATTCACCGGTTATCTTCCAATATCCATGGTCCACTCTTAAATCCGCCAGCCTAGCCAAGAAGATATTACTATTTGTGTTCCTGCGACCTCTCCTCCCCTTTTCGCACTGTTTCTTTTACTCTCTTCTCTCTCTCTCTCTCTCTCTCTCTCTCTCTCCTCTGTCCTAAGGAGGTTTTAGAGAGAGAAGAATAATGGAGGGTGCAGATTCAGGTGCAGCACTGTGGCAAGGTGCGGTTTTGGGTGGAATGGTCTTCTGGGTTTTCTCTTCTTCATACCTCGATGTTACTCGCAAGCTTAGATCTTTCCTTCAACCTTGGGTGTCTCACCATGTTCAGATTGGAATCCCTATCATCCTTCAGATCCAGGTAACTAATACAGCACCCAAAAAAAAAAATATATAATAATAATAAATACCCATGATTTTATTCTGTCAAAGTTCTAATCTTTTCGGTGTTTTCGTCATGAATGCTGATTTTTGGTTTTTTGGTGTGATGCAGAGATGCCGGTTTGGGTTTCTGGATGCTCTTTTCTCAGGGATGTCTTGTGTTGTTTCTGTGCCCTTTTATACTGGTTTTCTTCCTCTGCTATTCTGGGTGTGTACCATAAACGTGATTTTTTTTTTCTGATGATTTTGTTATGAAAAATGAAATTAATTTGTTTTGGTGTTTATGTAGAGTGGTCATGGCCAATTGGCGAGGCAGATGACGTTATTGATGGCATTTTGTGATTATACTGGGAACTGCATAAAGGTATTTATTTGCTTTTGAAATTAATAGGTTCCAATATTTCATCTGTTTTTGGTAATAACCGCTTTTACATGTTAAATTAAATGCTTTGCTGTGTTTGGGACTCAACAGGATGTGGTTTCAGCTCCAAGACCAGCTTCTCCACCTGTCAGGAGAATAACTGCTACAAAAGATGAAGAGGAGAATGCGTTGGAATATGGACTGCCATCTTCTCACACTCTTAATACAGTTTGCTTATCTGGGTATCTGTTAGCTTTTCATTTGCTTTTATTCTTAAGCCTTCCTACTTGGCGTGGGGCTAGTTTAGCTGGCGTGGTAACAGAAAGGGATTGCGTGCTTTAGAGTATTTAAGTTTTGTTTAGCATTACAAAGGTTCGTAAGTGTTAGTGTGTGGTGGAATGGCTGTTGAGACGTTAGATATGTACCTTGATTAACTAGCGAGTTGAGCAGGTGCCATGCCTTATAAGTCAAGTCTCTTATAAGTCATATATATGGTTACATTTCACTGTTTTGTCCATCTATTTTCTGGACCAGCTGAGGAGAAAATGACTAGATTAGTAAAAGCTTGGTAATGTAGTTATAATCTTATATTTTTGTGTGTTCTATCATCATTTTAACTTGATTATAAGCATGTAGTTTTTCAAGTCAGATTATCCCTTGAGAAAGATGAAACCTTTTGCTTTCAATTCTTTGCTTCTGTCATTGATGGGTTTTTCTCCTTGGGATGGATGTTTTATCAGCTACCTTTTGCACTATGTCCTGACTCATACTCAAATTCAAGGTGCCTATGCTAATTATCTTGGAGTTTCTCTCATGATCTTGTTTGTGGCCCTCATTGGCTTTGGTAGGTCTTCTATAACCTTTACATTATTAGCAGCTTTCTATTGTTGTCCTGCTTCACAGGAAAACTTTTGAAAAAATATTTGGTCTTTTTTGTAGGAAGAATTTATCTTGGCATGCACAGTTTGGTTGATATTCTTGGTGGGCTTCTTTTTGGACTTGGGATCCTTGCATTCTGGCTTGCTGTTGATGAATACATAGACAGTTTTGTGGTCTCGGGACAAAATGGTATTCCTTATTATTAATAGATTTAGCACAGCATAGCTTTTTCCTATCTAGTAATTACAACGCATGCTTGCACTCAGATGATATTAAGTTATCATAATAGAAGAGTTATATTCTTGAGGATTTTAGGATTTTCTTTATTTCTTAAGATCTTTGGTTCACAACATGTTGAAAACTGCTTACAAAAAGCTATCTCTTAATTATTCATTTTTTTAATCTGTTTTTATTTTTTCATTTTGAATCTGAGCAATCTGAACAAGCTTTCCTTGTATTCTATCTCATCTTTATCTATTTTTGTTGCAGTTACATCATTTTGGGCTGCCTTGAGCTTCCTCTTGCTTTTCGCTTATCCAACTCCAGAGCTTCCAACTCCAAGCTTTGAGTATCACACTGCTTTCAATGGTGTTGCATTGGGAATTGTAAGCAGTTTCTCACTCTTTAACACCATCTAAATTGGTTCCATCTCTCTACTTTCATGTCATGAATGAATATGCACAAGAGTGAAAGATTTCTTCTTGGTATAAGTTTAGATGTAATGAGTGTGAACAAAATTAAGGATTGGGTTGCTTTAGTTAATTGTTATTGCCTAGCTCTCAAGGGCTACATAGTTTAAAGTCTGAATGTTGTCAGGGCTAGTCAACTAGTCTTTGTTGGTGACTTGGATTCTCTAAATCACTTTAACCAGCTTAAAATTGACAGTCCTCTTGCATAGAGTTCTGTTTCAGAGGTGATATGCTGAATACAAATTTATCCAGTGCAACTATAGATTAGACACATCAGATGTCTGACATCAGCTATAGGACATTAAAGATCCATAGCATCTTTGTTACAGTTTGATATGCTCCACAAAACATAAAACCAAAGTTTGCGATGTAGCTGTAATGCAATTCACATCTGCAAGTTTGTCACACTGCAATTTGAAGTAAAAATAATTACTTCCCCATGGTTTGTTTCGGTAGTCCTCCAATACTAAACATGCCAAGGGCTAGAGCTTTTTTCAGTTTCTAGTTTTCAAACTACTAATTCGTGCACATTATTCTGATAGGATTTTTTACGGTAGGAAATAATGCAGTGAAGACTGTTGTGAGAATATGTAATTGTTTTTAGAAGATTTGCTAGTATTCAGGTGTGAAGTGGGAGTTGTGCTATATATATAATAGACTTTGCTATTACAAGAGAGACAAGTGCATATGGAGTTGTCTAGTGATTTGAGAAGTTAATGAGGAAATATATAGGAATGTAAATACTTACTCTCTTTTGTACTAATTGGCATGCCATCTTTCTCTCTCATTGGCTGCCTGCATGTTCATGGATTAGTATCAGTAGCTTAATAGAAGTCATCTTTGGAAGTTTCAAATATGATCTTTAAATCCTCCAAAGGAACAAGTAAACCTTTATGAACTTAAGAAGTTCTCTTGGATTCTAACTAATTATTAGATAAATAACCCACGCGCGGGGGTATGAATAGAATAGTCTATGTACATGCTGCTGTCTCAAAATTCTTTGCTGGCGGAAAATGTGGAGTTGATATCTCTATTCCTGAAGAATAGGGTCAATCAATATTTTGTCGGTCCTTAAGTTGCAATTTTGATTGATTGTAGTTAAGTCAGATCCCCAAAAGCTGGTAGCTTTTCTGTTGAGGTTTAGGTTATATATTATAATAGTAACTTGGCTTGTCATTTATTGTTGGCTTTGTAAAGTGGCAATGGCTTTTAAAAGAGCTTTCCCTTGTGTTTTAAAATTACTTGCATCCTGACCAAGCTTCTTATGCATGCCATTTAAATTTTGTACAAGTCAGAATTAAGAAACGAACTAGAGACGACTAAATAAATAGAGTTGTGTAGATTCTCTTTACCACCCCGACTATTAATCACAGGCAAATTACGTAGCTTTCAATGTTTTTATATTTCCCTCTTAGTATTTTAGAGTACCTTCAATGATTTATGTTGATTATGTTCTTCATTCAGGTCGCTGGGGTACAGCAAACATACCATCAATTCCACCATGGCTCTGTTCCTCGATTATTCTCTCCACAAATGACAATACCTGTATTTATGGGAAGAATGCTGTTGGGAATACCCACAATTCTGATTGTTAAATTCTGCAGCAAGGCTCTTGCAAAATGGACCATTCCTGTGGTAGCAAACACCTTGGGCATCCCAATAAAGTCAACCAGCTATATCCCCAAATTGAATGGGTCTGCCACGGGGAATAAGCCTAAACAAGGTTACTTGCAAAAGCTGCTTTCACAGCACCGGGCATATGATGTTGATACCGGAATTAGATTTCTTCAGTATGCAGGCCTTGCGTGGTCTGTGGTCGACCTTGTGCCAACACTTTTTTCATACGTCGGCTTGTGACATTGATATGCGTCCTATTTTATCAAAATTTTGTACAGCAAGAGAACATCCCATTTTGGTTATACCCAGTGAAAATTATTTCAGTATATATGTAATAGATTACATATTTAATTAAATCTCTCGCTGAGAATGTTGCATGGGCGAAATTGCTTGCGCAGCAGATTTCGCAAGCTGATCCATCGAATGCGTTCCTTAAAGCTACGCATCCAAATACTGATCCTGCTTTCACGACTAATTCATTCCCTTTCATACCTGAATTTCCACCTATTTATGTCATGCCTATATCTTATTGCAATTTTGCATCGTTTATCCTTATAAGAACATTCCCCTTTCAAGATTCAACTATGAGTAGATGCCCAATAGACAATATTTTAGTACAAGAGATTGTGTTGGTATAGTACGCATTTGTGGAAACATGCACATTGAATTATCTGCGCAAAATTAATTTTAAAGTACCTTTTGAATATTACGTATCGCCAATAGAATTAACTAAAGACGTGTCTATAATAACTCTTCTTTATTGTAGTTCAAATAAACGGGGAACAGTATTCGCCGCAAAAGAACACTCAACACTGGCTTGAAGGCACGAAAAATCCATGAGACCAGCACTAACGTGGATAGGAGGTCAAGGCACTTACAAATTATGAGGCAGACGATGGCGCAGAGAGATATACGGAGACTAGCTTTCGATGAGCGATAAGCGCTAATAATTAAACTAAACATAATTCGCAAGGGACAAAAATGAATCACTCTTATCATGCAACTTATATAGTGAAAATTGATAAAAACATAGCAAAAGCATCCACGAGATAAAATCCAGTCATAGCTTCTAAGGCCTGAAACGGGAGGGCATGAAACATGGGAGAAAAAGTAAAGACAGGAAAAAAGAAAACCAAAAAATATCCACATTTCGCTGGAAAAATACATATTCTGACATAGTCATTATCTTGGCGACTTCTCCAAACAGGGTGTCCAGCAAGTTCTTGAGCGCAACAGATCAGTGGAATGTTACCTGCCTATTATACATCAAAGCAGTCTTTGGACAACCACAAAAGCATGGGACGTTTATATCCATGGATTTAAAATGCTTACAGCAATCTCACCAATAGGGATGCACAACTACCTGAAATTAGTGCAGAAGAAATTGGTAACCATGATACCAGTATGGCATTCAGCAGCTACATTATAGGAAGTAATCAGGCGTCCTTCGGGTGACATCAGGTTCCCCTCTCCTCGGAGCAGGTTCAAACTGCAAGAAACATTTCAAATTTACACAAAGACAATCCAAGGGATAGGACCAAAGTTAACATTTAGCCAAGCAAAACAAGAGCAAACAATGTTGAATGACGGAGAGACCTGGATAAAAGTGTGGCCCTTGCAATCATCAACCTCCAATATGGAAGCCATGTTCCCACACCGGTAACAGTAGTTAGGTGCACTGAAAATTGTAACCACCTTTTGTTCCTATTTCAACAAAACAATGCACATATCTCATACTTTACCCTCATCATTCTAAAGCAAGCAAATGAAGGAGAAGATTATTCTACAAGGAGAATTACATGAGCCCAGTTAAATCCATCCATAACCAGCTGATGAGCTCTAGCAATCAACTTAAGACTGTTTGTATGATTAAATTGTTCAGATATATCCTGAAAGAAGGAATTAGAAATGAAATTAAAACAATAATAAAAAGAAAAATTGACCTCCCAATGCTTCAAATAATAGGTATTCAACAATGTAGAGTTGAAAGATTAAAGCTATAGTTACCTGGCCAAAAGTATATCCAGCACCACGAGGAGAAATTCCCCAGCCACATCTGTCATCCGGATCAGACCACAAGAGATCACACATGGGCCCTTCATGGGGAACCTCTTGAACACGATCAAAGTTCCTTATGTTATCAAGGGTCTCAATTGAAGGTGACAATCCACCATGCAGACAGAATATTTCAGATTCAACCTGTAAGGGACTATATTAAATTAGACGCTGAAGACCAAAAGGCTGTAACCAACTCTGAAACTTTAACCAACAATTTCTAATTTAGTATGTCAAACATAAGGAAGTTATTCACCAGTCAATCTAACAACTCAGAACTTGATAAAGACAATTAACCTCAGTTGAACTAATCACAAAAGACAAACTAACTAAACAAATTGAGTACCATCCACTACCAGTGAAAGTTCACTGAAAATATGAGAATCATGTTTTGTTTTCAAAACTTCAAATACAAAGACTTACTAATGCCAGATATGTGAAGAAAAACTAAGAAAATTTGATATCAGCGAATATAATATCACGATATGCATGCTTGGGACATGCAGTGGTTAAAACTTATCATTTTAGCGCATTATGACACTTCACTCACTCTAAACATTTCATTTTCTTAATAGATTACAAAGAAATTTAGGCTAGTTTATCATTCATGAAACTGGTAGAGCACAAATAAGTCATGAGACAACGGAATTAGGTTGATTTTAACAATTTGAGGAAAAGGCCATATAATCATGTAAAAAGATAGAAGTCACATATAAAGAAGAGAGTTACTTGAATCTCTTTAAACAAAAAGGTAAATATTGGTAGTCTAAATTTATCTTATAAACAGATAAAATACATAAACTCATACCAACTTGCATGCACAAACATAATACACTTCAAATCATGGACAAAAATTTATAAATAGTGGGAGAAAAGAGATTACTAACCAATGCGGTCAGCGGAAAAAAATCAAAAAGGTCTGTAAAGATCTTCCAGACATTAGCATTACCATACCTGTGATAAAAATCAGGAACGAGAACTATCATGAAAAACAAAACAAGGAACCAGGCTGTTTCAGTGCAATAAACCAAACAAATAAGATAACATCTAAGATCAACAGATCAATCCAGAGCAAGCCAAGCTGCACCAGAGAATGTATATTCAATTGTATGACAGTTATGAATCCACACATCCACAAAGGAGAGAATGACACAAGAAAATGAGGAAAATAGTGGGGGAGCTGAAAGTTGTAACTAATTATGCTGATCTGGCATAATTTTTTTTTTGTTTTTTTTTTTTTGGGGGGGGGGGGGGAATCTTCATGATTTAGGGTTTGAGGAATGAGGGAGTAGTGATTGGGAATTTGTCAATCTGGAAGAGTGGTGGCCTCTCAAAGATCATCAACTTTACTGTTTCATTGCTTTTCTTTACTGTAATTACATTTGCAGAGTTTGAAGGTGTGATGCTGATAGCTATCAAGTTTCATTAACATACTGCTCTATCTCTTTCATTTCTCTCTGTTACTGGTTTCTATCAGTGAACTTCAATTGAAACAACTGCAACAATAGATGCATTCAAATCTTTCTCTAAAAATAAGCATCTCCAGTTTTGCCCCATTGACCCTCTAAATGGTTTTGTAAACTTACTTTCTTAGGCATTCATCATAAAATCCATATACTTGAGTGATCTGCATAAAAGAAAAATGATAAAGGAACAATTAGCTCAACAAGAAATATACACCAATAACAATGACTAAAAGCCTTCGAGACTACCTAATCTTTGTGCCATCTAAGAATAAGAGTTACTATATAAGTTCAAACATAAATTCCATAAAGGACCTCAGGAAACACAAGCAATTTGATAGTTATGAGAAAAAGAAGAGAGAAAATGCATACCTGACGGCTTTCATGGTTTCCTCTAAGAATGGTTATTCGCTGAGGATACCGCACTTTCAGTGCCACAAGCAGCTGTATAGAATAACTAATTAGTTCGTTTAACAACAATGGCAATTAAAGAAAAATAACAAAGAATAAATATCAATGTAACTTCACCATCACTCCACATCCCACCTTAAAATGCACCTTAAGAGATCTAGGGCAATCATAGCAACCTCATAAGTAATATCTAGAAAAATATTTCAAACCTCTATATAAGCATGGACCTTTCTAGTAACTGGAAAGGAATTTACTAAATGATGATTTGAGATTTAGTGTACTTAACGTCCAACCGTCATTTATATCTAAAGATGAAATGCCATCATGAAAAAGCTCTCAAAGATTCAATGAAAGTGTATCAATTGCAGTTTGCAGGTCTGAGATTTCATTAGAACACGAGTACATGACATCCTTCAAATCACCGCAATGCCCAATATTGTTGGTGACTACCTCTTATTCACCAGTTAAGAAGTTGATGTTGACAAACTTATCTTGAAAATATGATTGCGAGATAATACAAACTTCTATATGTGCACGTGTAAATCAACCTCTCATCTCTATACAAGGAAAAGCTAGTCTACAAAGCAGCACATTTTAACACTATTCCCTTAGTTACACCAGACTGTTACAAAAATTTGAAAGCAGCTATCTAACATTGTGGGTGGATGGTCCCATTTCCATTTTCATCCTAATAGCAAAACAGACAACTTAAATTCTGATCACAGCTCCCACAGATCCATCGACTACCACCTAAGGACAATTTACAATTTTCCACCCAATCTTTCCCCCCCTAATGCATGAATATCATAAAATGCACCTGACAAAAGTTGGTTTTGGTTTTTTTTTTTTTGGGGGGGGGGGGAGTACAAAACAAAAAATAATCAAAAGATAACTATCAAACAATCCAGAAAAATCAATAATTTATATTGGTTGTACTTACTGTTACAGTCTCCACTGAATAATAACCCCGGTCCACATAATCACCCATAAACAAGTAGTTAGTATCTGGACACTGTGAAAAGAAGAAGTATTTAGATTTCATACCTAAATAATCAGCAAAAAGTATTATCCAGAAATGGACCAAAAAATATAAACGTTATCATGAATATTCATTTTGAAAATTAGAATGTCCAGGAAGTTGTAACATAATAGCAGGGTCATAGTGAGGTCAATGAGTAGTTCCTGCATTTTACAATTTACTTGACAATACCTTTGATGCACTTCAATCTTCAAAATCTTATTCTTTGACAGGTCTCAATTAGTTATTTAAGACATTCCCCAGCTGAAACAGAAGAATGAATACAAAAAGAAAGTCATAGTCAGAAGTTATACCTTCCCTCCAATTCGAAATAGTTCAGCAAGATCATGAAACTGCCCATGAATATCGCCACAAATTGTCACAGGGCTTTTCACAGGCTGTGGTACAGGAGAGATACCAAAAAAATTAATGCTCTCTCTCTCTAAGATGAGAACAAGAACTTAAAAGTCGTGCTGAAATACCATGATGTGATATAGGCATTGGCAAAAAGCTATATAGCAAGCAAAGGAAGATCAAGCATTTAAAGCAAGAAAGAAAGATTGAAACAATACATACCCCAATGGCCCTTCCACAAAACAGGCATTATCCAAGCAAGGGGATAAAATAAAAATGAAAAGGTTGTCCAACATTATCTCATTTCTCACATAACAAAGGATTACATTTAAATCAATCTCTTTAGAACCAGAAAAAAAGGCATCAATGAAAATTAAGGCATAATTTAAAAAGCAGGAAGAAAGTGTTGCACCTGGACATTACTTTCATCCATTAAAATCTCCTTAGCTTTCTCACATAAAACTCTAACCTACAGGCAGAGCAGAGGACCAAAAAAAAAAGATCATTAGTTTATTATCATATGTCATTGCTTCAGTACAATAATACCAAGAAAAGTAAATCATACTTGAGATAACTCCCCAAAAAAGGACATAACTGCTTAAAAAAAACACAAAGCCAACCAATGTAACATGATATTTATAAGGTGAATAAATACCAAAGATAGATCACTAAGGTAACAATGAAATCCAAAAAAATTTTCGATCTCACTGATCTCAGTACTTTACACATAACCGAACAGATAATATATTTGCACGTATTGCTATACAAAAGTGACAAACTAGAGATGCCAACACCAAAAAGCACCCCATACAATGTATTAAGCACCGCCCAAAGTCAGCCAACAGCTGATAAAACAAGATGCCTGCCGAGCCGAGACTTGCTGTAACTAGTTGTCACCACCATGTTATTTTATTACACTTAAAAAAAAAAGAGATATTACCTCGTCTTCCTAAATATCTTAGGGGCACTAGCAATAATTCATGGAAATTCCAATTCCTAGCGTCAATAACAGAGAAGCCAAGGCTTTTTCCTTTTCAGATGTGAAACCTCTAAATACCCAACCAGTAACATAAATCTCCGTAAAATTTAGCAGTACGCTGATACAGTCTCCGCCTAATGAAGCCCATAAAACAACACAACAGATACCATAATTCATTCATGAAGCGAATTACAAGCTGCAATTCGTTTTTTCCGAAACAAAAAATATATTTTATATCTTCCTATTTGATCCACAACAGATCAAAGCAAAACAAAATCACCGCATCTCAGTCGCCATTTCACGAAATCAGACATAGTTTCACACAGATTTTCACCAACAAACACAAATACCTAATTCGCCGTGACAAAAAAGAAAAAAAAAACTAATTATTACCAAAAAAAAAAGGTTAACAATTCTGTAAATATATGCGAGCGTTTCTTGGGGAAGAAAGCAGATCCTGAGCATTAAGGGGAAATGGAATCGAACCTGTTGCTCAGAGAGCGGCTTGCACTGCATGAGCTGCGAGATCTGCTCGTCGAGATCGTGAGTAGACTCGGATGGCAAGGAATTGGCGCCCATCGTGGTGGTCTCTGTGCTGAATCGGGAAGGCGGCGAAGGGATTGCGTTGGGATCAGGGGAAACCCTAACCCTAGGCCGTGGAAGATGGGTTCAGTGGTGGCTTCAGCCGCTGGGAACGGTGGCAGAGTGAGTGAGGAGGGAGAGTGTGGAAGGAAGGAACAACTCCAAAATGGAGAGAGAGATGGCGCGTGAAGTTGTAAACAAATGCTTTGTATAGCGGTTGAGTTGCACGCTGTCCAATAATTCTTTTTCTTTTTTTGGATTTTTTTGGAATTTGCATGCGATTAGAACGAGGAAAGACTTGAATTCTTCCAATGACGCCGGGCCACGTATTTTTTATAGTAAATAACCGTGTAGTTTCTCTAAATAATTTTATAAGGCTATTTAGTCCAAAAAAATTAAAATTAAACATGTGATCCTATGATATTTTAAATAATAAATATATTAATTTCTCTATATGTATATAATTCTTTAAACATTAATAAAATTGAATATTAATCTATTGATAGAACATTAATACTATGTTTGTAAGTTTGGAATTCAAAGATAAAGGAAGAGAAAAGAATAACTTATAGTGTGAGATTTTAAAATTTTGCACTATAAATCTTTTTCTTCCCTCCCTTTTCTTTCAAATTACAAACTCACAAACATACACTAAGTGATATATGTGTCGTCTAAAATGGAATAAAATTTAAAATGATTCATTTTGGTAGTTTGAACTTTATAGAATGAATTATTGAAATTTCTAGTATAAGTTACAAAATAATTTATTTTATACAATTTTAGACACTAAAATAAATATAATATATGCCAAAACAACATCATTTTCGCCTACATCTAACGGTTAATGGTACGTTTTTATTGTATTGTGCCATATGTGTGAGTCAACTAACGAATAACTAACAGGTGACTAATGTATTTGTCATTTTCAATCATAATAGACCACAAGATTAATTTAAATTTGGGAAATAAATTAATCCAATATAAAAATCTTGAGAGTCTAAACAAGCTCATGTTTTTTTGGTTAAGAGTGAAATTTTTTAGCTTTTGTTGCCCCATGATTATATGTGGTTGTATACTTTGTAATTAACTCATTATGTCATTAATTTGCAAAACAAATGACAGATTCACTTCGCAATCAGAAACTCCTTGAACAATAATAATGTTGGGATTTAACCCCAAGTCCCACATCGATAAAAAATAGAAGTATTGCTAATATTTTGGCTTATAAATATGGCTTTGGTTATTTGAGTTTGTTA